>JABGLZ010000807.1:74607-88100 GCA_014705045.1 Colletotrichum theobromicola
CAAAACACAAAACACTCACCCGTGATGGTGACAACGGGCCGCAGATCCCACTCGTCGTCTGGGAAAGCTTGCACTGAAGCCTGCGCACATGAACATGTTAGATATGACAACTGCTCGGCATGCCGTGTGATGTGTGATTTCAGGTTCGTGATACCTGGTGGGTGTACGAGGCCTGGGGACCCAGGAAGGCTACCAGCGGCTTGACGCCAGCTGCTGCTGCAGCCGCCTCTACCGGAACCTGAGACTTGTCACTCATGGCTCTTTGCGAGGATCCTCTTCAAGGAGAGGAGCTGTAGGTGAAGCTTTGGTGGGGTTTCTCTGGTGTTGCTTCAGGGCGAGTGTGAGTGAGAGCGGTGTGAGTTGTAGATGAGTCCAAGGTAGTCGCTCGAAGGCTGTCTCTCTCTCTCATCACCAAAGTCGTGGAACACGATGGCCCTTTATTCCCGTTCCGGGTGGCCGCGTCGGGGTAGCACCACCTGCGGACGATCGACTGCACACGCGTTCCTCGTGATATCGCAAATACGAAGCAGCTTCATTTAATGAGCCGTATCTGTCCCACTGACGAGCATTGGCGGGCCGGAGCGGTGTTGCGGGTTTGATGGGAAAAGACGTGAAAGAGGTGCCCCTACATCGGAGGTTGGAGTGATTGATTGGGCGCGCCTTTTAGGAGGGGGGTTTATTTTTTTCGCGGGGCACGGGGTAGAGGAGCTCCACTTTCTCGGTACCGCTCCCAGACCGTTGGGCAGCCCGCACCACCACGCAGTACCTTACCTAGCCACCCAGCTTTCAAGTGGCCGGCTGCCTTCAGAGTTGACCTGCGCGAGTAAGACAGTGACAACTTACAAGTCTCGATTGCTTCGCGACCAGTTGTGTCCTCCGGGAATACGGTGAAGCTCAATGTTGGAGTACCGGGGTCGGGCAAGGTACAGCGTGAGGGGATGGGATGCCGTACCACGGGGGTCGACAACACCAAGAGGGAACGATTGACAAGCTTCGGTCCGAGACATTTCAACGCTGCACATATGGGACTCTAACAACAACGACGACGGCGACAACGACGACGGCGACAACGACGACGATGACGCTACGCTAAATGCATCTCTTCAGTATTGCACGGCATCACCAAAACAACAGCCACATGCAGACGTCAGCGGGTTCGATCCATCGCCTGTTGCACCTGGCCCGCAGCTCCCTCCAGCCACCTGTCCCAGCAGAGCGCAAGGAGCACGCTGTGCCGCCAGATGTCATCCGGATCGCTCCCTGGCGGCAGCGGTTCGCCATTCCCAGTCTTGCCCTGAAGACGGCCCTTCGGGATGAGCCTATGCCACCGCCTGACCCCCTCCTCCTCGAAGCCCATCCGTTGCGCCAGGCGCACCGAGCCGCTGTTCCCGGGGTGCGCGTGGGCCTGCCAGATGACCTTCCGGATGCCGAACCCCCCGTCCTCGGGGCTCTTGAAGGCCTCGTGGAGCATCAGGCCGACGGCGTTGGTCGTCACATGTGTCCGTTGGTAGTCTGGGAATATGACAATGTAGCCAATCTCGGTGCACAAGTGAGCCGTTGACGTGTTGGCAAAGGAGATCCTGCCTCCCATCTGCCCCTCCTCGTCCTCGTCCGAGGGCGGCCGCGTCTTGTCGATGATGGCATATGTCATCATGCCCGGGTCGACGCGGGATTCACCTTCCACGAAGCCGGACACAAAGTCGTCCACGCTCTTGTACGGGCCCGCAATGGTGTGAGCGTAGATCTCAGGGTGTCCGGATGTAAACTCAATGTACTTCGCCGCATGGCGGTCGGCCTGGACGGGATAATGAGGTTAGTGAACATCATCATCATGGGATGGCAGCAATGACAGACTTGCCCGAAACGGCGTGAGTTTCACCCGCGAGTTGGCGAGCACTCGCACCGGGAAGCAAAAGTTGTGCGTGGTGTCCATGGCGGATTGCTCGGATCAATGATGAATGCCGTGCATGGCTGACTGACACAGAATGGCATCCCGGGACTTTGGCTGAAAGTCTTTAGGCGTATGCGCCGGGGAATTCGAAACTGCGGCTGAGTCACCAAAAGTCTCGGTGACTCATTGGTTTCGCCGCGCCGTTATCGCGAGCGGAACAGCAGCCCCCGTCCCCAGCCCGTGAGTCGGCGGCCGACCCTCCTTGCCGGTCTGCCCGGACGGAAGCCGATAGCCGACCGTGCGGAGACCGGCGACCCGCCCGACAGCCCGAAAGCCTATTTAAGCGCCGCCGGACCCTGACAGGTCGGTGGCGGCAGACCGGCCGGACTGGCTATCCCAGTTTCGGTTTCGCGCACGCACCCCGGCGGGTGTTCGTCAGGTCCCCGTCCTTCAATCTTGTGCTCTCAGTCACTGGTGCAAAGCAATCGTGAAATGCCCAGCTTGCTAGCCAGACAAGGAAATTCTTGGCTGCTACTGTCGTGCCCCAGGCGCAGGGGCAGCTAAGACCAGGACGAAAGCCTTCATCGCCCAAAAAGAAACGCTCCAGGTTGCACGATGTCCCCGTCGTATTCGCAGTGCGTGAAGAAAAGATGTGCCGTAATTGAGGCAAGCCATGGCTCGCCTTCGCTCAAGCCTTCGCTTTCGGCATCTGACTTCTCCATCGCAAGCCTCTGGAGCTAAACGAAGAAAGAAGAAGGGCCGCCATGGGGACAAGGTGCATCGCGGCTCTCCCTGTCGTCATGTTTCCATCCGCAACCTCCTCAGCTCCTGTCCACGTGGAAAAATGTTGCCCAGTCACACAGACCAGTGTCGTTCGAGCAAACAACTTGAGAGAAGCCCGCGCCCAGGGATTGCGTCGCGTCCGTGATGATGGATGAGCAGGCAGCGAGCAGGGTGGTGAGGTGCCGGCGCGCCGGGAGAGGCTTTGCCCACAAGCCGATCTCCGTCGGTCTGCAGGGTTGGCTTTGGGACGACGGCTTTTTTTTTCTGGTTGTTTGGCACTTGCGATATGCAAGGAAGATCTTCAGAGGTTTCACGTTTCAGGCTGGCTGGCGCCCGCTCTGGGCCAGGGCCACGTTGGCCTCCATTAGCTCACCAAACAGCCGGATTTGGTGCTGCCACTGCAGCACTGGCTGGCAGGCTGGCTCTGGCAGAGAGGGGAAGCTCTTTTTTTCGGTGGTCAAAGACAGTCTAGTGTGAAACGTCAAAGGCGCAACCCCAGGACATGTCTTTTGCGGACATCACCAGTCGAGGAAGGCCGTGACCAGCACCAGAAGCGCCAAGCCCCACTCCAGCGTCGGCGCCTGGCTAGGTAAGTACAATGATAGCTTCGCCTGTGGCTCTCCAAGGTGGCGAGTCGACGATGATCCGGTCATGGCTCATTTCCCTCGCATGACTACGCATCTCCATCGTCAGTGCCGAGCAGGAGAGAGAGAGGCGAGATGGCGATATGCAGGGTCAGTAGATTGCCCTGCACGACGCCGTACGACTGCGGCACAGGAAGCTGCAAATCTTTGAAAATAGCATCGTCAGGTACCTAACCGCATTATCGAGCGCATTATCATTTGCAACGCATGGCTCGCATGGTGCGGGGCAAACGAGAAAAAAAAAAGAAGAAACTCGTCATCAACAGCTTGCCGTACACGAGCTCGTCAGCCTGATGCTAGCTATTCTTCCCAAAAAGCCAATGTGCCACAGGTTACATGGCGGCTCGCACAAGATAAAAGTCAATAGGCAGCTCCAAATCACGGCAGCTCATGATTGGCCACCGTTTTGTAGAGGTCTCTGGAGAGGCTCTGAGGGAGCAGCAAAGCTGGGATGATCCACGAAGACACGATATCCAAAGTGACGGTGATTGTCCATCCCCGCGGCGAAACAGTTGAAAGGGCTCAGACCAGCGTCTTCGTGTTAATTAATCTGAGGACGCCAACGCCGAAAGGTTAGCAGAATGGTACAGCGGACGGCTGGTCGGTCAGCAGTCGCGCTAACACCGCGGCCACATCTGCTGGAGACTCTGGTGCGAGTGGAATGGAATGGCCAGCGAGGGGCAAGCAAGCAAGCACCAGCGGGACGTTGGCGCCCAGAAGAATGCCAGGGATGTTGGGCAGCGGAGTGGGTGTCGAGACGTGCGACACGACTGGTTTCAAGAGATCCAGCCCTGGAGTGACTGCATGGCACGGGAAGCCAATCAACAGCAGACGCGGCCCTATCGTGCCGGTCTTCCCAGCTGATGGCTCACCCTCCGCCGGCACTGTCTGGCTCTGAGTCCGCCGCGGAAAAAAACAGTTGTGAGTTGTCCTTGGCGATTGTGGGTTGATTGTGCATGCCATCTCCGTTGAGCGTTCACGATGGCCAGTCCTGCTGCCAGTGGTGGCGATGGTCCCTTGTAAAAGCAAGATTGGTCGGTCTGATGTTGGATCACGGGGCTAAGGTGGTCCCATTCAACATACTATGAGTACGCTACAGGTCGGGCTTGTTGGTTGACGTTTGCTCGCCTTCCATCAAGCACCCCTAGTCCTTCACCGCGTAGGCGTTTCGGTTTTTCGTCTATCGTCCACGGACGGTGGAACCAGCGGAGGTATCATTGCAGCGGGGTTTCCCTCATGATCCGGGCGAGACGGGCAAACATTGCGATTTCGGCTATTAGCCTGTAACTGCGTGCGTACCTGTTGCTTGCGCTCGCCGCTGACAGCTCCCTGTTGCGATGGAGACTTCCGAGCAGCTGGGTGGTGGTTGTGGGGAGAAAGCTGATGAAGCCCATGGCGGATGGTCCATGCCATGCCAACATTTGTGAGGATCGTCCGGGCAGTCGCGGCTGCTGGCAAGGAACAGAGTGTGATTCTGGCATGGGACGGATCGTGGTATGGTTGAGCGGCTGGATGAGTTGACGATAGGACGACAACTGGATGACGATGCCTCACGATGGCGGCGCAATTACCCCGTGTTCTTTGGGTGCGCCGCAGTATGGCCGGAGCCGTCGTCTTCGAACAAAGGTCGGTGCTATCTTTGTCACGGTTCAATGGTGGCATGGCAGCGGCGCAGAACGGGGGCTGTCGCAAGGGCCTTCTGGTGCCTTTATGACAGCAGCCTCCCGCAGGTAAGGGGCGCGGAAGCTGAAGCTGGCTTGCTGACGGTCCCAGAATAGGTGTTTTCTCACGAGAGGCGCATCTTGAGAGTTTTGGTGGTGGAAGCGTAGCAGACAAGCGAAATGGATCTTGGTGTTGGACGGGACGCCACGGGCACGGCATTGCTCGGAGCCAGCCATTGATCCATTAATACCACACTCAGGTATCCGAGGTAGACAATGCGATCGATATCCGCACTCTGGAGATGCGGCGGCGGCGGTGATGACAATAATTAGAGGGTTATCCGGTGCGCATGGCGTTGTCTTGGGCTTTGTCGCAGCAGCGGACGCGAGATATCTGGACGGCAGCGATTGGCGGAAAGGGGACGCGATGCCTGGATGCATTGAGAAGGGCAAATTGCATGTTCGGGAATAGCTGAGTAATTCCTCAGGTACATTGTGATGCTGAGGGAGCGCCCTGGGGATGCGTGTTTCTGCTTGACGGCGCTGTACCTACCTACCTCAGTAGGTGCTGTACCTAAGGTAGGTAGTAAGGTACCTAAGGTAAGGTAAGGTCGGTGAGTTAAGGTAGCGACATGTGGAGGTTTCCTGGTGCGGTGGACGAGGTGGGGACGTGCGCTCGTTACCCCTGGTTGAGCCAGTTTCATCAAGCCGCCGCCGTCGGTTTACCCTTGCAACACCCCCTCCAGCGAGTCTGCAGATTAGTACCGCCAAGGGCAGCGACAGGGGTCCTCCATCATCGTCACCTCTCCTCTCGGACGGCCCGTAGCTGTAAGCCGTCAGCAGCAGCAACAAATTATTCACTTGTGTCCGTCCAGCAGGGCAGAGAAAGGATGGAAAAACGGGCGGCACTCTCTGGGGAGTTGCGGCACCAGAAATCCGAGCAAAAACCTACCTGAATTGAGGTATCATTTCGCTGCCATGTCACGGCCGCCGGCCCACCTCATATGTCAGGGAATGGCAGCTATCACAACACCGCGAGGCCGAGAAAACCGGCCAAAGAGGCCGACCTGATACGGACGGGAGAGAACAATACCTACTCGCCCCGCTGCCGCAGTCCCTGCCCAGCACTGTCGTGGAGTGCCCGTGTCGCGTCTCCCTCGCAACGTCAGCTTGACGACGCACTGCCTCGTCGCCCGTTGCAAGCCAGAAGCTTTATTCCCTGATTCCATTCCGTCCAGGTCTCGAGAGGGCGAACAGACGCTGCAGGGCCGCCCCGAGGACAGTGCGGTTGTTGTGTTTTGTAGCTCTGTCGCCGTGTTGATGTAGGTAAGGTACCTTAAGGTAAGGCAAGGCGAGGCAATGTGTGTGTGTACCTTATGTGTGGTAAGGGGGCATGGAAGAAAGGTGAAGGTGAAGGTAAGGTATTGCTGGCTTGTTTCTGTGGCACTCTGCCCTTTGCATTGGGCTGCTTTCCCTTCGCGGGATGCTGCGACAGCACACAAAGGAAGCATTGGAAGCTTGTTGCTCGCTTCTAGTCCCTCATTAAACCCAGGTACCGCCCATTCACCCGTCAGAGGCAGCTTTTCTCAAGTACCTTCCTTACCTGTCCTGCGGCACAGCTGTTGGGTGTGTCCACTGTCCAGCCCGTCCCGCCCTAGGCACCTTACCTCACCTACACTCGCTGTTACTGTACCTGAGGCTGCTTCCATTGGGAGCCCAGGTGGGCAACTGGGTCGCTCGTCCATACTTTCCCTCCGCAGACACGCCCCCCCCTCCCTGAGGTGCTGCTCCGCTCCCCTGCCCTGCACCCCCAAAAATCCATCATTAACCCTTCTCTCCCTCCTCCTTCTCGCGCCCGGCCGGAGTACCCGTAATTCCACACACGACTTTCGTTCAACCCAATTCTCCCCTCCTCTGCTGTACGAGACAGCAAATCCAGACCTTCGCGGTCCGGTAGTGAGAGAGGCCAGCAGCATTCCCTTCGCCAGACACCGACCATTCGTCTTCTACCAGAACCCGCATTCCTCGACAGAGAGCCGACCGTCACCCCATCCCGGCCCGCCATCCTGTCTACTGTCTCGGCCACTTGCTCCAAGGAATCCTCCTCTCCTCTCGGCACGACGCGCTCCAGGAGAGGCAGCTGAGACAAGCCCCGCGCGAAACCACCACGATAACCTTCTTCGAACCCGGTCAATGATCACAGGCAGCCTCCAAATACTCAAAAGATGGCAATGCTAGCCCCCAAGACCGCCGCCTTCCCGGCGCCCCTGAACACCAGCAACCCCATGGTTTCTGGCGTCTCGACCGGCGGTATGCCGCCCTCGAGACGCGCACCCACGATCCCGAACCAGACTACATCCTACGCCAGTCCCACCGAATCCGAATTTTCAGAGAGCGACGGCCCCGACGCCGTCAAGAACTGGGATGAGGAGAAAGTGTGCGAGTACCTCCACAGCGTCAAGTGTGGCGAGTACGAGAAGCTCTTCCGCAAGAACCACATCAACGGCGAGAACCTCCTTGAGCTCGACAAGGATGTTCTCAAAGAAATGGGTATCGAAAAAGTTGGCGACCGTGTTCGCCTGTTTCTTGGAATTAAGAAGTTGAGGACCAAGGCGTACGCAAACCAGAAGAAGCGGAATAGGGTAGGTCACCACCACCAGTGCCTCATGACTTGTAGCAACAGCCTAACCGTTCTCAAGGATTCGTTTGGGGGCCTCGAGCAGTACACCCCGTCTTCCGGCGGCTCCCCGCGGCCGTCCGCATCCAGTGCCCGCACCATGCCGACGCCGTCCATGAACAAGCGCTACTCGAGACAGTACGACTCTTTGCCCATCGACAACACCTCGTCTTCCCGACCCACCTCGCCACTGCCCGGCTCCGACGCCATCCGCCCACTGCGTCCACGATATGGCCAAAGCCCCGGCTATGTGAGTACTGCCGGGGCGTCCGTCCCCTCGACCGGCCGATTGGTAACTTCCCATACGAGGAACAACTCCAGTATGGATGGTTCACTGATGGCTGGCTTACCGCAGAACCAGGACGTTATCCGCGTCATTTCAACAGGAGGCGTCACCAAGGTCGTCAAAATTGCCGATTGCAATACCTGCGAGGAGGTCATGCGAGTCACCCTAAGGAAGTTTGCTCTGCGAGAGGACCACGAAAGGAATTACTGTTTCTGGGTGCTGGCGGGCATCGAGCCGGATCCCAACCAGTGCAGACGACTGGGCGATACAGAGCTGTGGCGCATCATCAAGGACCAAAAGCGACCCGAGCGAAACCGTTTAATTCTGCGCCGCGTGCCTGCTGGCGAGCCTGGCATGCCCGAGCTCGAGAGGGCGGCGGGCATCGCTATCGAGGAGGCCCAGCAGAACCACAGCCGCGCCCTCGAATCCGTCGACAAGAGAAGCCAGATGAAGGTGCAAAAGCTTCTCGGCGAGAGATGGAACGATGAACTGCAAAGCCCTCTTTCTCCCGTGTCCTTCCGTGACCGGGAGCGGAACGTGTACAACACCGCTAAGGAACTTGAGCGACCTGCGTCCAACGACGGCCCTAGATCGGCGGGTCCGCGGAGGAACAAGGGTATTCTGCGCTCATTTGGCGGTCTGCGACCTCCAAGCGAGCTCATCGCTTCCGACCTCACATCCTACTTCCCCGACCACCCCAGGGAGGAGATTGACCGCACCGCTCGCTTGTCCATGAGAAGGTCGACACGTTTGAGCAAGGTCAACAGTCGACTCAGCGTAGCCAGCAACCTCAGCTTCGCGTCCAGCATCCAAGACGCCCCTCCCATTCCTACCATCGCTGACAGCTGGCTTAATGCATCGAACAACATGTCCAAGCCGCGGTCTGGTCTGCGTGTCACGCATGCCTTCCGCGATTCCGTTGCCTCTTCCATGCTCGACACCCTTCAGGAGGAGTCTCCGGTGGAGCCAAACCGCAAGTCATATGTCTCCTTCGCCGATAGCTCTGACGGCGCCAGCGCTGCTGCTCTGAGCGTAACCGACCCCGAAGGCAACGTGACAAGGCGGAGCTATTTTGATGCCGATGGCTCGACCGGGTCTGGGTCTCTCAAGGATCTCACACAAGC
This sequence comes from Colletotrichum theobromicola, assembly GCA_014705045.1. Taxonomy (NCBI): domain Eukaryota; kingdom Fungi; phylum Ascomycota; class Sordariomycetes; order Glomerellales; family Glomerellaceae; genus Colletotrichum; species Colletotrichum theobromicola. The sequence continues at coordinate 83,674 of JABGLZ010000807.1, forward strand.
CCTCAACGAGGATGGGGAAGACGCCGACGAGGAGCTCGAAAGCTTCCTCGCTGGAGAATCCTGGTCTGACGACAAGTGGATGAAGGGAGCCATGATCGGCCAGGGTTCTTTCGGCTGTGTCTACCTCGCGCTCCACGCTGTGACCGGTGAGCTACTGGCTGTGAAGCAAGTTGAGGCCCCTGCCCCTGGTGCCAACAGCCAAAACGACGCACGCAAGAAGAGCATGATTGAGGCCCTTAAGCGGGAAATCAGTCTGCTCCGCGATTTGAGACACCCGAACATCGTTCAATACCTTGGTTGCAGCTCGTCGTCGGAATACCTCAACATTTTCCTCGAGTACGTGCCCGGAGGTTCAGTACAGACGATGCTCAACTCATACGGCGCCCTGCCCGAACCCCTTGTCCGTAGCTTCGTCCGTCAGATCCTCACTGGACTGTCATACCTGCACAACCGGGACATTATTCACAGAGACATCAAGGGTGCCAACATTCTCGTCGACAACAAGGGTACCATCAAGATTTCCGATTTTGGTATCTCCAAGAAGCTTGAGGCATCCAACATCCTGAGCGGTGCCAACAACAACAAGCACCGCCCCTCGCTTCAAGGTTCCGTCTTCTGGATGGCACCCGAGGTTGTTAAGCAGACATCCTACACTCGCAAGGCCGATATCTGGTCTCTTGGCTGCCTCGTCGTCGAGATGATGACAGGCACCCACCCTTACCCCGACTGCAGCCAGCTGCAAGCCATCTTCAAGATTGGCGGTGGCAAGGCTGCACCCACGATACCGGATCACGCGTCGGACGACGCCAAGACATTCCTGTCGCAAACCTTCGAAATCGACCACAACCTGCGCCCGAGTGCGGACGAGCTTATGCTTAGCCCCTTCCTTACGCCCATCACATAAACGTGGCAACGCAGACGATACCCCTTCGCTTCTTTGGACTGTGGATTCGTGTCTATCCAGGCGCGTGACACAGGCCGTTTTGTACCTATTTCCTAACGATCTGAAAACCCACCCCGCCCGAGTCGGGGCATATATACCAGGATGAGCCAGTCAACTGTCTTTGTACGTGCGAGTGGCCGCTGGAAGGACCCGACGATAAAACATGGACGAGGTTGGACCTTTTTTTCCTTTTATATCACGCATGGGCTGGCGAAATGAGGGGCAAAGCTTTGGCATTTCAAGGGAAAACCACCAGGGCACGACGTATAAGAGTGTATAATAATATCTCAACGACGAATGAACCAAGACAGAAGAGAGTAATGAACCTCAAATCAGCTACATCACATCCACATCATGACTCTTGGTTGACGTATACTCGATATGGCAATACCACATCGGCCAGGCCCGACGCCCATGAACAGATCCATCCATGAATGATCAGATGTGGTCCATCCCGCGACGCGAGGAGCTCGCGTTGAGCCGACTGACCGAACAAAACCGGGACCTTTGTTACTAAGCACATCACCGACCACGTCGTTGCTCTACCAAGCACGTTCCAGCTCATCTCCCAGGCCCGGTCAATATCGACGCAGCTCGTTCAGCTTTCGGAAACGTCAACATAGGAGGCATGCAAGCGGGGGCCATAATTCAGCGCAGTGTCCAGCTTCCTAGCCTCTACTTACAACCAGCTACCCACGCCTAAAGAAGTATGGATATAGTAAAATTATACTCATAAGATACCTTAAGTCGTAAGGTATTTTATGAATATTATTTCGCGACTATCGAGGCCTGGTTAGTAGTGTAGCTGACGTTGAAGTGTTAGTGTTGATTGAAAAGTGTGCACTCTTTTTTGGCCCCCGCTTGGCATGGAATCCCGGGCAGACTTTTCAGCCTTTCCTGCCTTTGACGTGGTCCGTGGGGGGGGTCTTTTCACTGACGCGTTCGTCATCTTCATCTTCATACGAAATCACCGGTGCGTCGCCTCCTGGGCACGAGCATTGCATCCAGTTGTTTCAATGCCTCGGGTTTTATGTGATTTCGAACGCTTGATAATCGTCCGCCGCGCGATTGGGCTTCTCCGCTGATCTTGCGGTCTCCGTACGGGGCAGCGGTGTTTTTTGTGTTCGCTTTTTTAAAATACAGATCTGCGCTCGGCGAGTGGGGATTACCACCCCCCAAACGACCTGCAGAGGCCTTTTCTCCCGTTTCTCTCGCCCTGCCCGGGCTGATTGCCAATGCCTGACTGCCCGCTCCTGCTGGTCTTGCTGCGCCGTGCTGTTTCCGCCGCAACCCCATTCGCCGAACGGGAATTAGAGAGCTTCTCTTTGGGCAAAGACAAGGAGGACGGGACGGCAGTGGCGTTCCGGGCGTTGTAACTTGTGTTGAAACTCACCGCTGCAGAAGTTGGAAGGCGGTGATCTTGTCGGACGTGGCGGCTTTCGTTACAAGTTGTGAATGGCCGCTGGGGGAGTTACAATATTGCACTTCGCCGACGTTACGGTTTGAAGGACCGCGATGAGGAACTGGCGACGAGGCCCCCTTCTTTATCATCTTTTTTCCCCTGACTTGATCAGTGAGGGGATACTCATGGATCGATCTGGATGCATGTGATTGGGAACCCGGGAAACTGCGAGGGCCTCGTGAAAAGGGAAATCGCTTCTAGAAGGATTGGAGCCGCGGTTCGGCGCACCACCACGAGTCAAGATGAAGATCAGCAAGCAAAAGAAAAAAGCTTCCAGGCTTCTCCAGAGATTTGACTCGCGAGATGATGGGCGTGAAAGCCACCAACGCCAAAAACACACGAGCTCGGAGCAACCCAAAAAACCGCGCGACGGGTTCAGCGGAAGAACCCGCCGCCGGCGTCCCGGGGAACAATCCCGCGATGAAACGAGATCGTCCTGTCAAGATACCTGTCAGAGGATAGTTCACGTCACAGGAAATTTGACAAGGCCAAGGTTGTTTTTTTTTTGGTCCTCTTATGTGTCCGTTTCCTGGCTCCTCCGCGGACAGTTCGAGATAACCCAATTGTGCCACCGATAAGGGCTAAAGAACGCGACGATAACATGGGGGCGCTATTGGGGTGGCCCGGACGAAGAAGCCTGTCCCCTCTTGCCTTGCTCAGAGAGAGGGAGAGAGACTGGGGTCGCTTCAGGGCCCAGGGTCCCAAACCGGTGTTGGATTGCAGTTGTTGGTGAAACGATTGCGTCCTGCGCTGGACTTGGCGGGTGCCAAGTTTCGCCAACGAACCTGACATGTTCGAAAACCGACGTTGAAGGTTTGATGGGGGAGATGGATCTCCAGTTGTCATGTTTGTTGACGTGAAAGTTTAATTTGATCAAGTCTAATTTACCCGCGGGAGGGTGGCTCGCCCCAACTCCGTCGGTGGTCTTTTCTCTCTGTCGTTTATTAGGAGGAGTTAAGAGCTCTATTAACGTTTCGTTTGCTCTTCGCCCCTTCAATAATTCGCGCCTGGCTTGCCTGCCACAATGTCCGAACTGAGACAACATCGTTCCCGCCTCACTCACCTGAACAGTGACGCTGATATAGGTCGCCCTCCCAGAGAGATAGATCACTGTGGACTCTCTGTGAGGGTACTATAGACAGCGTTCTAGACCTCTCTAACAGTCTTTTCGTATCGCGGGCGCCCAGCGACGATGGGCGGCGGCGGTGGGTCCTAAGCGTCCGAGAGCCAAATGCAACACTATGCAGCAACGCACGCAATATGCCGCGCAGTAGGTACCGTAGGTAACCACGAATGGGGGGGCGGCGACACTTCTTCAACAACGGCAAAAGAAAGACCACTCACTCATGGGCAGGATGAAGAAGAGGGTGACACACGGACGCGGATCTCGTGATGACTTTTACCCAGCGCGTAATTCCGTACCGTTCATGCAAACTGCATGGTTCGGGATGCGTTTCCGTCTTCGTCCTGTGCAGTAGTGGCAAACTGCAAAAGGGACGGCGTCACCCCGGGACGGCCGGGGAGACCGGGGCCCGGTGGTGTGGAGACGTACGCCCGGACCTCCGATTGCCGGTTACGGCGTAGCTCGGTTTGCTGCGAAATGGGAATTAAAACGCACAGAAGGAAAGGATGGATGGATTGGGTGCAAATCGGAAATGCAGGAGGAGGATGCGCGATGGCGATATGCACCACCCGGGACGCCGCCGCGCCCCCGGAAACTTTTCTTCTTCGCGTCTGGCGCGTGAAAATCCTCCCCAAGCCAACAACGCGCGACGCTGTTCCCAACAGAGACTGGGCTCGTTTCCCAACTACCGGCCCGTCCTTTTAGACGAACCAAAGAAACATGCAATCCTTCTTCCGACGACATGTAGCAGCAAACTCAAAACAATTAGATTGACGAGACATTGTGGTGCAGAGACGAGCACATTGTCGCATTTTAGCAAGGGGGGAGAGAGGGGGGAAGGGAAGCAAAAAAAGAAAAAGGACTCAATTCCGGCAGGCCTGGAATTCATCAATCAGGTT
>JABGLZ010000807.1:91056-123512 GCA_014705045.1 Colletotrichum theobromicola
ACCACTTTTTTTTCCACATCCAGGGGAATCGACAAAAGTCGTGTGTGTATAAGGACTCTAAAGAGCAGACGCTGCGCTGCGCTGCTCCCACATCGCGGGTCCATTTGTTCCCTTTCGAGTCGACTTCGCCTGTCTTTTCATCTTACTCGTTTTATATATCCCTTCGTAATCGGACGCTCAGATATTGGATTTTTGGCCTCTTCTGGCCGGTCCTTCCGGTCTCCATCTTTTTCCTTCTTTCAGCCGCCATGGCCGACACTACGGTGGACGACCCCTTGGCGAATAGAGGGCCGGAGCTGAGCGGCACCACGACGGCGCTGCTCGTTCTCGCGACGGTGTTTGTTGGCCTCCGGTTCTGGGCGCGATGGACGGTTGGCTTCCACTATGGCCTCGATGACTGGTTCATGGTCATTGGACTGGTGCGTTTTTGGCGTGGTGATGATGGTGATGGTGGTGGTGGTGTCGTGGGCAAAGACTAACACGTCAGACAACAGATCGTCACCTTCATGGCGGGTGCTCTCAACTATGCCAGTAAGCACAGTAGATGCCAAAACATGAACAAAATTGAACAACAGACTTACCTCGACTGTAGTGATTGCACAAGGCCTCGGACGCCATGCCTCGACCCTCTCTCTGGACCAGCAGGTGGAGTTTCTCAAGCTCCTTCTGGCCTTTGAGTGCATCTACGTCACGGCAGTCATGTTCATCAAGATCTCCCTGCTCCTGATGTACCGCCGCATCTTCCCGTCTCGCGGCTTCAAGATCTCGGCCATGGTCCTCGGCTTCCTCACCATCGGCTGGTGGATCTCCATCGTCCTCGTCTGCGTGTTCCAGTGCACGCCCGTGGCGAAGGCGTACATGCCATGGATCGACGGCACCTGTATCGACCTCAAGGCGTCCTTCATCGGAAACGCCATCCCCAACATCCTGACGGACGTGGCCATCCTCTGCCTGCCTATCAAGGAGGTATGGAGGCTGCAGGTGACCTTGGTGCAGCGCATCTCGCTGATCTTCATGTTCCTGCTGGGTGGATTGTAAGTAGCCTGCATCCCGATGTGAGAGAAACGTACCTGACATTAGCCAGCGTCTTGTTCGCCAGTATCTACCGCTTCACGACGATTATGCAGTTCCAGCTGACGGACACGACATGTGAGTTTGTTCCTCACCCAACGCGTGCCTTTTCCTCATCCTGACATCATTAGGGACCCTCGCCACGGCCTGCACGTGGTGTGTCGTCGAGTGCGCCTGCGGTGTCATCAGCGCATGCCTACCCACCCTTCGTCCGCTCATGGTCAAGGTTTCATCACAATTCGGCAGCATCGCAACCAAGTACAACCTCTCGGGAGGCCAGAGCGGTGGTCGCAGCGGCGGCCGCGCGACCAAGATGGGCAGCCGCGGGCCCACGGAGCTCATGACGATTGGAGGAACTGGCGGCAAGTCGGCAGACAGAGGTTTCAAGCGTCTCGGGACGGAAGACGGCAAATACGGCGTCACGACGAGCGTCACGGGGCGATCTGAACGAGGTGGTAAGGGCCTACCCGCCGACTCTGGCTCCGACGACGACCTTTCACTCAAGGGCGGCATCCGCATCAAGGTTGACCAAGAGGTCCGATGGGGCGAGGAGCAGTCGAAGTACAATGAGTCAAAATACCAGCCTTCCTCGAGAAGCGCCTCGTCCTCGGGTCTTGGCTCTCGACCGTAGCTCATGAGTTGCTAATGAGAAGACTGTATTGATAATAGCCGAACAACATAATAAACCTAATAAAGATTCTTCATCGTCAGAGTCCGCGACCACCCGGGAGGAGTGACTGAAGATACGCACCATTTTGAGCCGACCCCATTGAGCCCGACTACCTTACGCATCGACCTCTCTCGTCCCGTACTCGAACATGCCATTCGACTCGACTGCCCCCTCGTCCACGAGCTTGTGAGCCGATTCCACGCCGGCGACTGGCAATCGATACTCGAACTTTTTACCGCTCGGAGGACCGGTGCCGTTGATTTGGTACGGGAATGGGAGGTAGTCGGGGAGCAGTCCAAGCTGACGCAAAGCCGTCGCCTGGTCCCAAGCAATATGCTCGTGGTGAAGATGGTCGCCGCGGACATTGACGACGCTTGTGAAGGGGATGGAGAGGTGTTTGCCGGTAGGCGGCACTCCAGGAAGGCTGACGGACGTTAGACTGTGCGATGGAAGCCTGGTAGGGGAGTCGGAGTGCGCTTACAGCCAGTCAATGACCTTATCATGGGTACACTTGAATACAAACTCATCAATCACTCGATCAATGCCCACCGTACGGCTCACCAGCTCAAGCTCTGTATCCTCTGGGTTGTTGAAGATGAAGTGATTGGTGTAGAAGTTGGTGAGGCGGGCGCGGCCTACGCCGCCGGTGAGTGTCGGAATATGGTTGACCTCGTCGCTGTTAGGAGTATTCATCGATCGCTACAGGAACTCAAGACACTCACATAGGGTTGCTCAACCATGGTGGCCATGGTCTTGTCGACATCTCGCTCGCCAAACTCAAACAGCGTATGCTCCTCCCATACGGCTTCGAGATCAAAGTAGGGTCCCCCGAGAATAGGCTTGAGAAACGTTAGCGTGCGAGTGTGAGCGAGACCGGCAGCATTGGCGTTGAAGTTGTGATGGCGCGGAATCATGAAGAAGTCGCCGGCTGATGGGTAATGGTAGGTTTTGGAGGGAGCAGCAGGTTTGGTGCCGCCACCGTCGGGACCTGAGGCGTGTGATAGGGTGGGAATGCTGAGGGTCTGAGCAAAGTTGAAAAAGACGGCGGCCTTGATCTCAGAATGGCCCTCCAGGGCGTCGGCAACTGCCGGTGCTTGGCAGGCGAGGTAGGCTACGTGATGGTCAGATGGCGATGGTATAATATCATACGAGAACCAAGGGCTCACCGATGACGCCAAACTTGTCTTTGTCATCACAGCTCTCAAGCGCTCTCAATTGCTCAATGGCCGATTTGACATGGTCGGGGATGCTGGCGAGTGCGGGAGCCACGACGACTTGAGCCACTGCGTAGCCCTCCTCGGCCCATTTCTGCGCAGGTGGAGGATCCAGAATCTTGTCGTGCTTGGCTAGGTCGAGTCCCGGCTCAACCAGGATGATGAGGCCTGGGCCGTGGCCTCGTCGCGACAGTGGCGGCTGGATCGTGATGGAAGACATGGTGTTTCAGCGGTGGATTCCGAAGCCGGGCAGATGTTCTGCTGGACAGGACGAGGAAATGAAGAAGCTGTCGATGGCGCCGTCGCTCTCTTCTACTGCGCGAATGGTGTTGCTGGAGATGGTGAGATGGAAACAGGTAGATAGACCTCCACTCGGTGCAACCCCCGCTCGAGATAGCTAGCGATTCCTTCCAACACGATTTCCAGATAAGGCAGTTCCGGGTCAGCAACCGTACGTTTCTGCAACAATCCCGGCCATTGCGACGTCCTTTCGTGAGCTTCATCGTTCACCGTCCATCGGCAGTTGCGACAGTTGCAGCAGAGGGCATCGCGAAGTCGAGACTGAGCTCTTGGCGGCGTACTATGCAGGAGACAGCAGCATATGGAAACCGGTGGACAATTGCTCCGTCCGAATAAAGGTGCTGGCCGGGCTTGGCGGTCGTCGACTCTAGCGGGTTGGACGTGCGCTGCTGTCTCTCGTCAACTTGTTCACCTTTGCCCTGCGTTGATAAGTTGATCCTCCAATTCCATTGCGACAGATGCACCGGCACAAGCCAGTTCCAGTCTCGGCGCAATTCTGCACGTTTATTTGAAAGAAAAAAAGTGACGGCGGCGTACTGAGACTTGTCAAGATTGCACGGCCGATAGCGGGCGTGCGAGACACGCGCCATTGGCACTGACATGCTTTGTAGGAATATTGTACGGCAATACCTCAGGTACTCTGAGGAGGCAGCCACAGGTGCGATATCGTACCAATCGCCATGTGCAGAATGCAAGGGACGCATGCAGGGGCGTTGCAGCGCCGGCGGGAATTCGAGGGAACAAACCCCTAATTACTATGTGTGTACTATGTATGGTACTTGGGTACGTGTACATACATACGCCTCGGTTGGTGTGCGTTGCGTGGCGTGCGACCAACGCCTTGCTGCTGCGAGGAGGGGAAAAAGAAAGTGCCCGATAAGGCAAGATTCGATGCAATGACGACCTTGACTGCTTGACTTGCAACTGAGCCGCGTGGGGGTTAAATGCGAGTACCGATGACCTGGCAACTTCAATATCAACGACAACGACAACGACACCCAGCTTCACGGCGACAGCGGAAGACGGGAGACTGTCGCCGTCTTCCGTCTGCCGTTCTACCGAACAGCACCCACCATGAGCACCTCAAGGCCTACCTTACACTCCCTCCAGTGTTCCGGGTGTGGGGGGAAAGCGCCCGGCCGGCATCCATCGACGCGGACACCACCAGCCCAGGTATGAGGTGAAGACGGTACGGGCCAGGGACACTGCTGACAGCAGCACCGCTGGATTGGATGGGCTCGATCGGAGAGTTCCACAGGGGGACGTGGACTGTGGGCTTCTTACGAGTCCAGGCTGCCGGTTCGGCGGTTCCTATTAGCCGTCGAGTCGGGCGAGGGATGGTGGTGTCACCAGTGTCCATCCCGTCCGCCTGCATCCACCAAATCGTAGATCCCCCGAAGCCTCCATCCTCATCTTCATCTTCAACTGCCACCAACCAGCCCATCTGTGTGCAACAGCAACGCAAGATGCTCGTCCCGTCCTGCCATGCCATGCCATGCCGGCGCTTGGCCGACAGATAGTGTCATGTCACTTTACCTTACTCTTGTCAGCGGCAGTGACATGACGGCAACCTCGCCCTCCCACTAGCTGAAGCCACGTTCGACCGTCTCTTACAAGTTCATGAACTCTAACCCGCATTCCTTGTCCATTCTCCCCTCCCAAAGTCCCTCCCCTCCCATCCATGATCCAGCCCTGACTAGCCCACTTGTCCCTAAATAACTCTCCTGCCATGCCACGCCATCCTTTCCATACCCAGGATGGAGCTCCCTGGCCTCCAATCTGGTTTGGGCTCCCTTGTCTTGTTGCGACTACCCTCCGACAAGACAAGAACTCTCTCCCATTTCAACTTCGGATCGCATTGTCTCTTCCTTCAACTGCCATCCCTCACTGCAGCTCGAAGCATCTGATGGTCATTTCATCTTTTCCCCCGTTCGTCTTGACCTGTTCCTCCGGATAATCGGCTGCCGCATCGCACACGAATCGCACTGATTCCGCGCTCTCGAAGCTGGCGAGGTCCACGCCAAAGCTGTCCCTCCGAATCCCTCGAGCTTCTTCCACCCGCGCCAGAGCCATGGGGAACAGCTTCCCGGTGAACAAGCAGACCGCCGTCGGGCTGCTCATGTTCCTCGTCTTCCTGTGGACGCTGTCGACATTTACGTCAACTAATCCCAAGACGCCGACACACATCGTGGGTTGCTTTCGCACCATTCTCGACGGCTCCTTGCTGACCTGTGTGCTTAGACGCAACAGCCCGCGCAGCCCGCTATTCCCGCTCAGAATCCCAACGTCAACCCGGGAGGCAAGCCTGCAAGCGTTCCCGGACACGCATCATCAGGAAAATCAGGAAACTCGAAGCCGCGACCGGACGCCTCCCGCCCAGACACCTCGCCGCAAGTCACCCTGCCGCCATGGTATGAAGAAGACGAAGACAAGGCCAAGGCGGATGCGAAGGCCGGCTCCAAGCCACCTAGCCACGAGACAGCCAAGGCCCCCAGCAAATCAGCCTCACCTCCATCCAGCTCGTCGCCCTCGAAGAAGGACAGGCCCCTGATCCTCTACGCCTTCGCCGAATCCGCCGCCGCTCTCGAGAACCTCGACTACTTCGTCAAGCAGGGCCTCCACGATGCTGCCGATTTCGTCTTCATCCTGAACGGCGAGACGAATGCGGAAAGCAAGATTCCCGAGAAGCAGAACATTAAGGTTGTCAAACGCAACAACACCTGCTTCGACCTGGGTGCCTATGGCGAGATTCTCCGCAAGGACGACCTCCACAAGAAGTACAAGCGCTTCATCACGTTGAACGCAAGCATCCGCGGCCCGTTCCTCCCTCACTGGGCCCAGTCTTGCTGGAGCGATCTCTACCTGGACCGTGTCACCGATAAAGTCAAGGTAAATAACGCCCCCTTCTCATCTCTGTGTGTGACATGCGAACGAACCCCGGTTCTGACATTTTTTCAGCTGGTCGGTATGACCGCCAACTGCTGGCCCCGGTTCCACGTGCAGTCCATGATCTGGGCGACGGACTCAATCGGCATGGACTTGCTCATGAACCCCCCGCCCAGCTCACACGCCAGCGACCAGTTCGGTACTAAGGAGGATCCCGTCGGCCTCGCCGGCTGCTACAACGACTGGAACCACGCCGTCCATGCGGAGGTGGGCGCGACGAGCATCTTCCTGAACAACGGGTACAACGTGGACTTGATGATGACGGCATTCCACAAGTCCAAGAACTACATTGACGAGTGCGACTCTTCGCAGAACGGCGATGTTTTGTGGAACGGGAAATACTTTGGGACCAACGTGCACCCCTTCGAGACGATCTTCATCAAGGCGAACAGGGACATCGACCCCACGTTGATCAAGTCGCTGACGGAGTGGCAGCAGGCGTCGGGGTGGAACAGCTACAGCGCCTGCAAGGCGTGAGGTTTCTATTTTATTTTATTTTCTAGAGATTGACAAATAGGACAGAGACACTTGGCATAACGGCGCCTGGAGTTGAATGGTTAGGTACATATTCGTGGTGAGGAGTCACTGTGCGGGAAAGAGGTTTAGGAAAGTCATACCATGAGCATAGTCCGAATGCATTTTTTTCTTCTTCCACCAGACATGAACCCGAATCCGATTGCTGAGAGACGGCACTCACCACAGCCGGCCTCCGAGGTTTACCGACAACCTGGGGAGGTTACAGCGGGTTACAACAAGAGGCTTGTGCTTGACAAGTAAGGTTTTCTATTCTGGACTTTTGCGCGTTGAGTAAATTAAATGCCCTCAACACCATCGCGTCCATGACTCGCAGCCAGATGAACGGTCCTCAAGATCTCGAAATGGTCCTCATGAGACCGCGGGACGCGCGGGGAGATCTTCAGTTGAAAAGCACTTATAGCCAGAGCAATGGCTTGACGTAGGACTCTGTTCGTTGTTAAGTGCGCAGATAACTCGAACTCGAACTCACCTCTCAAACCGCAACTCGCCATGTGGTCGCCGACCATCCTCACCTTGGCCATCTTCACCACTCTTTCCGCGGCAAAAGACTGCGCCTTCTACTGGTCCTATCCCAGCGGCGTGTACGACAAATGGGCGCTGGGCCGCATCGACGAGGCCGTCGGCATCTGCGCCACCGAGATGGGCGGTTACGTCCTCGTCCCTGACATGGACGCCCAGAACGGCGACAACGCCGCGAACCGGTGTACCGTCTGCCGAGGAGCCAAGAGCAGCACGGAGAACTCTGAGTTGGACTACTTTACGATTCGGTGTGGTTACTTCGGGGAGGGAGCGTGTTCTGCGTGAGAGGGGTTGGGATGAGTTGGTTGTGTCAAACGAGAAATATACAATATCACGATGATTGGTTTGCTGGGGGCTTATTCTGAACGGAAGGGGAACTTTGATACATTTTATCAGCAAAAATGCGAAGTCATTAATCATGAAGTCAGCTGATGGAAGGGTCGCCACAGACAGTCACCGACTCAAAGACATCTAGGGTGGACAGCTACGTACTGCCACAAACACTCACTGGTGTTAGTCGTGGAAAGAACAATGCTATGTTTACAGAATGTATCTTTCAAGGATGATGGACGTGCAGATGAAATATGATATTCCGGAGTAGCCGCTTCTCAGCGAGACTCAGAACTATCATAGCAGCTTTTATCATAAGTTTACAGCAGCTTGAGCTATCCAGCACTCATGGGAGCCTCTGTAGCTTCTGTGAATCACACTATGTCTCTCACTTCTCAAAAGGGTGTGATTCAATATTCAAGCTGAGCCCCACGGTTTCAAGACTACATCTCCGCCCCGAGCCTCCGGCTTATCGTTGTCGTCTTCGCTTTGAGAACCCTTCACCTCTTGCCATTCTCATGAGATGAGAATCACCCCCTGCGCCTCCTGCAAAGCCTGCGTCCTACCTAGTATGTCTAGATTTTACCCCTCATCTCACCCCTCATCGCCCTCAAGTAGTAAGAGTCACCAGAGGCTTCTCCAGTAGGCTTTTGCGTGCCTCCAGAACCTGCCTCTGCTCCACCTCCGTAGGCGTGATCTCCTCTCATGGCTCTCAAGTAGTAAGAATCACCAGAGGCTTCTCCGGCCGGCTTCTGGGTGCCTCCAGAACCAGCCTCAGCTGTGGCTCCATAACCGTGATCTCCTCTCATCGCCTTCAAATAGTAAGAGTCACCAGAGGCTTCGCCAGCCGGCATTTCCCCTGCTGAAGCTCCGCCATGTTGCGAATTTCCCGCATCCACCGAGCCAGCTTTGTAACCGTGATCTCCTCTCATCATCTTCGAGTAGTAGGACTCGCCAGAGGCATCTCCTGTGGGCTTCTGGGTACCGTCTGATCCAACTCCAGCAGCACTCTCGTATTTGTATTCCCAGTTTCCTCCAGATGGAATGTGTCCGGTTTCGCCGCTCCCCAGTTGAGAATCACCGGCAACATCTCCCGCTGGCTTCGGGATGCCCTCTGGAAGACCCCCCACATCGGCGCCAAGCTTCCAGTCACCACCGGAAGGCAGACCGCCATCACCACCGGAAGGCAGACCGCCATCACCACCGGAAGGCAGACCGCCATCACCACCTTGGCCGGGTGGAATACCTCCTTGAGCACCAGTGTCGTCATCCGCAATCCACTTTCGAAGCTTCCTTCGATCAGGGATGATGTCTTCTTCAAACTCGATCCATCTGCCACCCTTTCCACCCCCAGCACCGTCTTGAGCTGCATCAGGTGCCCCTGAGCCAGATGTGCCACCAGTAAAGCTAGCCTCGCCTTCGACACTTGGGGGATTTGTTCCAGCGCCGTTATCAACTCCGCCAGATCCGCCCTTGGCCATCGTGGCAGGATCGGGTACTTGAACATTCGGGTCTGGAGCTGTGCCCGTGTTCCCGGAGTTCGTTTCTGCACCTGGCGGCGTAGAGATCTCTGGTTGTCCTTTGTCTGGTAGGGGGATGCTGTCTTTACCTGCCTGCGTATCGGGTTTGGCTGTCTCCTCCTTGGTGATTTGGCCGCCGCCAGGGTTACCGGCCTGCGTACCGTTCGGTGCTCCCTTCTTGACGTCTTCGCTGGATGAAGGCTTTCCGGCCAAAGGCTTCTGGGATTTGTCTCCGGAGTCACCAGCTGGTTTGCGTGGACCGCCAGACCCAGACAGAAGCCCCTGTGCGCCAGCCAAGCAGAACTTGTACTCGACGCACGGCGCAGTCACCAACTTGCAGCGTCCATCCTCGAGAACTTCGTTCTCCTGGCATTCTGGCTGGACCTTGGCGAAACACTCCCCGGTGACAGCGTTGTAGACGTGACCCTCGGGACAGGTGGGCTCCATGACAGCAACGCAGCTCTTGCCATTGAAGACGAAGTTGGCATCGCACTTGGGGTCGTTGCTCGAGACGCACTCGCCGTTCTCGAAAAAGGTGCTCTCAGGACAGTCGGGCACGACTCCCACGCAGCCAGTGCCGTTGAAAACTTGATTCTCTCCACAGCTGGGTGGCGATGCTGACACGCACTGCCCATCCTTGAGAACATAGCCGGTCTTGCATGTTTCCTTCTCGATGGAGACGCAGGTCCCTTTGACCATGGTCTTGCCGTCTGGGCAGCTGGGTCCATCAACAGAGCGGCACCCGTCATCTGTGAGGACGAACCCGGCCTGGCATGCAGGTTGGCCATGAACGCAACGGCCGTCTCGGTAGACTGCCGGCGATGTGCAGGTGGCTTGAGTAGTCGTGACGCATTGCCCTTCCTGGTTGAGCACCGAGCCGGACGGGCAGACCGGGGCGTCCTTGATGGATAAACACCCGACGCCGTCAAAAGCGGTGCCTTCAGGGCAAGAAGGCTTGCTTCCAATGATGCAGGCGCCATCGTGGAGTACTCCTCGCGCACACTCTGGTCTCCGGTTGAGGTTGCACCGTTTCCCGTCCCACTCCGCAGACGTACCGTCACACGTTGGCTTGGCGTAGCTGACGCATTTGTCGCCCTCAAGAATCGTCTTGCCGGAGCATGTGGGACTCGATCGGAGAATACATTTTGAGTCGTGATACAGGTATCCCTCGGGGCAGCCGGGCGCTTCCAGGGTTGATACACACGTATCACCATCCGGATAGGTATTGCTTGGGCACTCCGGAACTCCTCGCTTCACGCACTGATCTGCCTCTAGCATCCAGCCGCTCGGGCACGATGGCTGAGGATTGGAATACTTGATGCACTCTCCATCTTTGTATGTTGTACCAGAAGGGCAATCTTCAGTGGTCGTCGTGGACTTGCAAGTTTCGCCCGACACAGTCGTCCCATCTGGACAGCAGCGAGACACTCCCGATGCTCTGTCCGTAGAGATCTTCGTTTCAGGGGGGCATCTGATTTCTGTGTGTCAGCTTCTGTGGCTAGACTTCATTTCCATCAAGTTGAAAGGCACTGAAGACCAGTACTCACTTGGCTTCGCTCACGTCTACGCAAGATTGTCCTTGAAGCGTCGTCTCGCCAGGGCATTGGGGCTTGCTGCTCACTGTGCAGGATCCGCGTTCAGAATCAAAGGTCGAGTCGCCTTGGCACTACAGGTGTTGATCAGCAACCACTTTCTCCGTCTTCGCTGCCCGTTTGGATTGATAGGCATACCTTAGGTCCCTCCGAAGAGGTGCATTGTCCAAACTCAAGAGTTGCCCCATCAGGACACTGAGGGGCCTTCTCTGACATACACTGCCGGCTCGAGGACACGTAGCGGGCTCCTGGTGGGCATTGAGGGTCCTTCTTTGAGACACAAGAAGCGCCCTCGACTTTGGATCCGTTGGGGCAAGATGGGCCTTCAGGAGTCACGCAGCTGGCTCCATGGATGACATCACCCTCGGGACACTGCGGCTTCTTGAGGGACTCGCAGATGGCACCACGAAGCTGAAATCCCTCGCCACAGGTGGGGGCACGCTCATGAACACAATGCTTGCCAGCAAGAACAGTGCCGTGATCACAGGCAGGCGGCTTCCGAGAGATGCACTGGCCGTCGCTGTACTCGTAGCCGTTGCCGCATTCCGGTGGAGCGTTGTGAAGGCAGTTCTTGCCCTTGCGGTACGTGCCAGGAGGGCATGTCGGCCCGGTGATGATACAGCTCTTGCCGTCGAAATCAGTACCGATGGGGCAGCACTTCACGCGGCCTGAGTTGGGGTCGGTGGCGGGTATGATGCTGTCCAAGTTGTGCTGAATGGCTGGTCCGGAGGACCCCAGGGAAAATGGACTGCCTAGGATTTGAGCGGACTGCTTGGCTAGACAACAACTGAAGAGAAGCCAAGGAGGCGCCAGTATAGCTAGACGCATCTTTGCAGAAGAGCTGAGCGATGGGTGTAATGAAGATACGATGAATGTAATCCAATAGAATGAAGAGTTGCTGATGAATGCTGTTGATCGAGTCTTAAGAGAACAGAAACGTTCATCTGCTCACTATGCCTTTATACTCTCAAGTGGTCTTCCGTCAGTTTGTTGTTATGACAATGTATCCAAAGTGCAACGCGTCAGTCGGTCAAAGTCCAAGCAACACAAGGCGGCTGGTAAAAGTTCCATACCCAATCAATCAACTCAATCGACTCCTCCGAGCCCCTATTCTTGTTGCCGCTCGGGAGCTCATGTTGTGACAGAGTCTTCCTTCAAGGAAGGCACGCAATTTGGTTCAACGCGGCCTCCAGACCGCATGAGTACGACGGCCGACAGCCGGATTGAAACTCTCATTGACGTATGGAAACTCGTTCCAAGCGAAAGATCAGCCCTTTTCATCGGGTTGGAGTAGACTCGATTGAAGCAGACTCTGAGCACATTAACCTCGGCCAGTTGCCGGTGTGGCAGGCGGCCGAGAGCGGTCTGAAAGTAGATCCAATCAAGAAGTGGAATCACCTTCTCGGAGAACTGGTGTGATGTCTGTAGCACGTAGTGCGTGAAGCTCATGTCGTGATAACTGCAGAGCAATGTTGAGCTGCTGTTTTGTACCCGCCTATCTTCCGTACCGGTATGAGATGCGGGGGGTAATACAAGCCTCCCGTGTCCATGAATCGAAAACAGCTCTCTATTGTGATTGTCGCCTCACTCCCCAATGCTACCGCGTCGAATTGAGATATCCTTCTAAGCTGGCATCGTAAACTCACGTCTTCGAATCATTCATCGCGATGATTGTGACCTAAGTGTTACATTGATCTGCTGGCCGACGAGACACAAGCCTGCGGCTCCTCGCAAGTGACGCGACATTGAACCCCGTTTCTGCGTAACAGTCCGTTTATAATGGCATGATCGTAACGACATCACGGTGTCCGGTTCTGAAGTCGGTTCTCGAAAATCCTCTGGTTGCTGCCGAATAAAGCTAGTTCAGGCTTTTGTGAGAGAAAAGGATAAAAGCAAGAGATACACCCATCACTTCGAACCTTCAAGCACTCCACATCAGATTACAATCTAGTCAAGCATCATACCTGAATCTGTACCGCCATTCTTTCCTCCCCCAACATGTGGCATCACCATTGCTGACCATATCCCAGAAATCCAACAATGAAGATCTCTATTCTGTCAATCACCACTCTACTCGCGGCTATTGCTGCTGCGCAACAGAAGCCGCTGAGCAATGCCGAAGTCACTGGCTGGATGTCGTGCACCGGCGCTCTTCTCGACAAGTTCGCGGTCGGAGACGACGGTTCCAAGGCGGCCTGCGACCTGTGGGGCTGCTTGCAACTCATGTCTTCTCGGTACAGCCGCGGGGGAGGCATTACGTTGCTTTCCAGGGCGCTCGATCCCGTTTGCGGCGCCGCCAACTTGGGTAGCAACCTGCTGCCGAAGTGGAACATGTTCCAGGTATGAAGGCTGTGCAAGTCAGATGCGATGTACTAACCAGAGCGGCAGCATCTCTGAGAGGCCACGGCAAGACACCTTCAGGGTGACCACAGCACCTGGGTGAGCAGCAAGCAATGCTGACACTCAACGTCAATGACGGGAAGCGCGTTGTTCTCGTAGACACATGTGGTTGATCCTTCGTTGGTCTTCAAATTGTCTCCAAGGGAGGAAAGGCATGCAAGCAGAGTCCGGACTGCCTATCAAGTTTTCACCGGCCCACTGTAGTATGCCAAGTTTGAGATAAAATGTGAATTGAAAAGTGAAGTTCCAGGTTCTAGGGTGTTTTTAAACAAATAAACTTGCCTTTGACTTGGTAATAAGCTATTCGTGCTATATATTTACACTGCTTTGAGTGTGAAGGATTACAAAAGAGTTTGGCTATCCGGGCGGATATATTTAGTAATGAGGATGATAATAAGAATAGGAAGAGGGATAGGGGCAGAGATAACGGGGACGATAGGGACGACCGAAAGTCGAGTAATAAGTAATAAGACTTCTAAACTAAATACTAAGTATTAGACCTAATCATTATACGCCGTTCTCCGTCAGGTTAGCTAGAATTATCCGCCCGGATAGCAAAACTCATCAACTTACACGATTACACGAGTAGCTAGCTCATGATGTGAGAGTTTCCAGAGAAATACTTTTGCCGTCTTCCTCTTCCGTAAAAGGGAGCTGCTCGGCCAGAAGCTGACGAGTCTTCCTATCCTCGAAGCCAACCTCGGGACGGATAGGGTTGAGTCTGAAGCGAATGTGCAGCGTGTCATAGAGGATGGATTTCACACTTCTTTCACTAGATATATCGCGCTTTTCACCCGTGGCAAGAAATAAGGCCAGCTGCTCAAGGTAGGAGGTTCCCACACTTCCTCTGAAATCACTGTCAGTAGCGGTACTGACCAAGCACCTGAGATCCACAGGTGAGCCCGTAAGGATCAGGACCAGTGATTCTGTAACGGGGTGCTCCTTTCCGATACCCCTTGGCCAGCTGAGCGGGAGGCCTTGAAGGCTTTCGAAAATCTGATCCCGGCCGAGGGTATAAGTCCGTTGGGGAGAGAGCGCAATTCCACTGCCACTCCCATTGGAAACGAGCGATATTTTACCGGCGACGTTGACGTCAAACACGGAAACGTAAATTTCCTCTTTGCCGTTATTTTCGAGGAATATATATACGTTGTCGCCTTCGGTCACAGAGCCATTGCCGTCTTTGTCGATAATCCCATACGGTTTACCGTTCTTGACCGTACCGAACGTGACGGACAGCCTGTGTTCGAGCCTCTCGTGTGGGTTATCGCATCTCAATGTTAACAGGTGCTGTGCTCTGGCAAGCTGTTCAGCCTGCTGAACGAGCTCCTTTGTTGCGATGTACCGTGAATTGGGGTCTGTAGTGTGGAGGTGTCGGGATGCAAGTAGCACTCCGTGGTTATTAGATAGGGTAAGTGTCTGCCCATGACACCAGAGCGTTGCCAGCGAGCTCCTGTCCGCCTTGACATCTCGGAGGCGTAAATATTTGGACTGTGTGATGACTTGCAACAGCTGTTTTTGCCCTTTCGGGTAGGTTTGGACTGGCCATTTAGTCAGGGCCTCTCGGGACAGAAATGCTACGACGCCTTCTGGTGGAATGGGACCTTTCCCGGAGAATAACAATAGCCTTGCCATCGCTTTTAAGCCGCTGACATGAGTTACTGACGCAGTTCCGATTCGGGCCTTCTCACTGGGCTTCTCAGTTCCCAGTGGCATGAGGGCATACTCGTTGCCCTCGCGCACACCCAATACTCTGCCCGCCTGGATCATACCGGCGTTTCCATCGGGCTTCAGCACGACCGCACCCGTCACGGCGTTTTTCAGTGAGAAGATCAAGCGCGTGTCCGGGCCTTCTGCGTTTGGATTCTGCAGTGGGAAGAGGATGTGGACCATTTCCTTCACCCGAAGCAGCATCGTTCGCCACGAGATGGAGACGGAGTTGCCCTCACCACCGCCTGACCACGCCTCCTGCAGTGCTTTTGCTAGCGTCAGCGTCAGGGCTCCGGCCCACTGGTGGCCGGTGTGATGCTCCCATGCTATCTCCGTGCTGGTGGCGGCAGCGATGCGCACGGCATGTTGGTTGCCCTCGGGGTTTTGTCGAGGTTGAGTTGGAAGCTGCTTGTCTGCACGCAGTTGGGTGATTCGTTGTGATATATGAGCGTGATATACCTTGGGCAGGTTGCGGGGCACGGCTTCCATACCGGACGGATCGCGGGCCATGCGGCCCGAGTGACAACAGTCGAAGATGGTGGTGACATTGCGGGTGATGTTGGTGGTGAGGCTGAGGAGGTATGTCAGCTCTAGATCGAGGATACCATTAAATGTTGATTCGCCGGCATGGAAATCAACGGGCACAAGGAACTGATAGCGTCTTGGCCGTACGTAGTTGTCCTTGGTCTCGTTTGTTGCCTTCTCCGCTACGTCCTCGACAACCCCGCCGTGGCCCGAATAGTAGATAACCACGGTGTCGTTCGGGGATATGACTCCTATCATAGTGTGCCATGCCTTCAGGATGCCATCGCGGGTGGCGTCTTTGCCACAGCATTTAGTTGTGTAGAAACCCTGTTTGGAAAGAACGTCGCCCATGATCTTGACATCGTTGATCGGGCCGCATAGGCCCGAAAAGGGGCTGGCGATCAGAAGGGCGCGCTTGGTTGGAGGCATCGTTACTAACTTGACGACTCTATGAGAAAGGATCTGGTACACAATGGGGATATACGAACTTGAATCTGCCTCGACCTGGGAGCTTAGAAGCATCAATCAGGCTTGCGGCAAGTTTCGCCGATTTGTCAGCTCCTCGATCGATGTTATTCAAACCAATGCACACTGGAAGCCGTTTTTTTTGGACCGGACTCCCCGCATGCCAACCGCACTCTGCCTTTCTTCACCCAAACGTGTTATTCTTAGAACGACGCGGCACTCCTGCTGCCTGAATGCTGCAGGTTATGTGATTGAACCTGCATATACCCCTGGACCTACAGTGGTGTTGGAAGTGGCCAACGTATGCACATGACTGTTGGAATCAGCAGATATTTATGTGGAGCAGTCAACAGCCTTGCCATTAGATTCCATGGCGATAATTACGTATAGTCCAATGCCATTGTGAAGTGTTTGTATCTTTGTAACGCAGTTCATGCTCCATACCATGGTGTTGAAGCAAGTCCTTGGTTGCCATTGTTGTAGCTTCTGTGAAGTCTGACGAGTAGTTGAAAGTTCTCGTAGCAGAGTTGGCTCACACATCTTTTAATAGTATGCTAGGTTTCTACATTACTGGGTGGAGTAGTGATGCAACGTGACTGTAACTGACTGTGTGTGCTATGCACTCACTCCACGTGGGAGCTCGGAAGTGGGTTGTCCTTGAACACATTTCAGCCACGCCATAATCATAGGAATTACCACCTAGAACACGTGGCCTTCCCCGTGGGAGTGTGAACTCCCCTCGCTCCAAATGACTGTGACAATTCATCAATTGAATTTCCTGAGCCGTGAGCCACACCATACATCTTCGCAAGATAACGACCACTAAGTGTCCTGAAAGTTCCACAAAGAGGAAAGGTCACTTGAAAAGTCAGGCTCCGACCGAGACCAGGTGCAGCCGAATGATGAGCCATCTCAAGGTAAGGGTGTCCTTGTCCAAGTGAGCCCGAAATGATTCCCAAATTCACATAGCTCAGCAGCTCCGTCATCGAGTAAACCCGCTTTCCTTCGACGGGCCCTTTCTGCATATTTCGAAGTCTCCATCAGACAGCGCTGAGCAATACCAGCCAACATACGTCAACGACAAAACTCCTGGAGACGCGGAATATTCTATAAGAAGTCAAAGTCTCACTATTTCATCATGACTGACGATAAGGGGCAGTGTCACGACGGGCGAGACAGCCCGGAGGTCCATTCGCCCGAGGCCGATCCAATCCTGACAAGGCGGCCAAGCAAAATGAACCATGGGAGTATGCTTTTTCGTCTGTTCTGGATGACGAGAGACTGGGAAACACTTGACGAGGCAATATCAACTGCAAAGCAAGAGGTTGACGCGACACCTCAGGATAATCCCAACCTAGCAAGTTGGCTAGATGACCTGGTAAACATGTTCCTATGCCGACACGAGGAGAAGGAAAGCTTGGACGACCTCAACGATGCAATATTGCATGCAAGGAGAGCAGAATCAATATCAACCATGGCGAAAAACGATCCCAAACGAGTACCATGGCTGAATGATCTTGGGCAAATGCTATTCCGCCGATACGAGCGGACAGGAGATGTGGATGACCTCAACGCTGCGATATCGAATACGAAGCAAGCGGAACCAACGTCAACCTCGACTGAGAATGATCCCAAGCGAGCAGATCGGCTGAATAGTCTCGGGGGGATGCTGTTCCGCCGATACGAGTTAACGAGAAGTACGGAAGACCTCGAGTCTGCATTATCAAATATGGATCTTGCTGTCTCTGCGACATCTCATAATGATCCCGACCTACTGGGCTCGTTAAATAACCTCGGGACTGTATGGGCTAGCCGATTTGAGGAGACGGGAAACTTGAGCTATCTTGAAACTGCAGTGTCTTATGCGAAGCGAGCGGTCTCTGCTACGCCAAAGAATGACCCCGACCTTATGAAGCGGCTGAGCAACCTTGGAAACAGGCTGTTACGTCGATACGAGAGGACAGGAAACATCGAAGACCTGGACCTTGCAATATCGAATGTAAAGCAAGCAATCTCTGTCGTACCTGATGACCATCACGAACGACCATTTTACCTCAATAGCCTTGGGGCTTTACTGTTGAACCGATACGAGCGGACAGGGAACAGAGGCAACCTTGAAGCTGCAATATTACATACAGACGAAGCAGTCTCCGGTACACCCAATGACCACCCCGATATATCGATATGGAAGAACAGCCTGGGCAATTTGTTATTTCGCCGATATCAGCGAACAGGGGCTATGAACGACCTTGAGGCCGCACTACAGAATACAACGCAAGCAATCTCTAACACGCCCGAGGGCAACATCAACCTCCCGAAATGGCTAAACAGTCTTGGACTCATGCTATCAAGCAAATACGACCAGACGAGAAACATGAACGACCTTGAGGCTGCTATATCAAACATGAGGAAGGCAGTCTACATGACACCCGAGAGCCATTCTAGCCGGGGAAGACTACTTAGCAACCTCAGTCTTTTTCTGTTCCGCCAATACAATCAGTCGAGAGATATGAATGTCCTCGAGGATACATTGCGGAACGCAGAGAGTGCTGTTTTTGAGACACCCGAGAACAATCCTGATTTGGCTAAATATCTAAGCAACCTCGGCGATGTACTGTTCTGCAGGTACGAGCAGACAAGGAACATTGAAGATCGCAATGCCGCTCTCAATCGCTTCGAGGAATCGGCAAAATGCCCTACCGCAATACCTGTGGTGCGCGTGCAAGCGGCTCGACAAGCCATTCGGATTTTACAAACCTTGTCCCTGTGGGAACGGGCTTACGAACTGGCCCAGGACGCAGTGAAGCTTCTTCCTTCAGTTTGCGACCGCTCTTTAGATCGTCAGGATCAGCAGCACGCAGTCTTGCAGACAGCGGGACTTGCCTCCGACGCGTGTTCACTTTCTCTAAGGACGGGTCGTGTAAGTCAAGCCCTTCAACAAGTGGAATTCGGACGAGGCCTCATCCTCGGTTACTTGATCGACAACCGAAGCGATACGTCCGCCTTGAAGAAGGATTATCCTGCTTTGGCGAACGAGTTCGAGCGATTACGGCATTTAGCATCCAAACCCATCGATGATGCTGAAGAGCCTAGAGCTCGCGACCAGCTTATCAACGAGCGCACTGAAGCACATCGCCAATTGGAGGACTGCCTGAATCGAATCCGTGGTCATGATGGCCACGAAAGGTTTCTTCTAGAGCCAACGCTGGACGAACTGCTCCAGTGTGCCACAGAAGGACCGATCATCATTGTAAACGTCACAAGCATTAGCAGTGATTCGATCATTGTTTCCAGCTCTGGTTGCAAAGCGATCAACTTGCCAGAGATCACTCCATCACAGGTCTCGGCCCTGGCTGGCGGTCTCGGAATGTCCAGATCAAATGATGGATATCGCGAGAAACATGACCGAGACATCAAAAGCGAAAGGGACGTCACGGCGAAATACAGCGCTGGATTCTTGTCTTGGCTATGGCGAGTTTGCGTAAGGCCGATCCTTACAAAGCTTCAGATCACTCCTTCTGCGGAGCCTCCTCGGATGTGGTGGATTGGCACAGGCATCGCTGGCTCGTTTCCGTTCCACGCCGCCGGCCTTTATTCGGATGGATTTGGAGAAGACACGCTGAGTCTGACAATTCCTTCTTACACTCCCACAATCAAGTCGCTTGTGTATGCGAGATCTTGTGCAGCGAGACATAGCGAAACCCGTGCGAAGTCTTCGGTTCTGATCGTTGCAATGCCGGAGACGCCTGGCCAAAATCCCCTCTCCGGGGTCATCAGAGAGAGTGCAGCTATTCAGCAAGCTCTTGGAGATGTTTTTAAAGTCGAGTACCTGGAAAAGCCATCGGCGGAAGATGTAATGGACAGGATGAGACAGTCAGATATTGTTCACTTTGCGTGCCACGGATCTTCAGATCGCGTCAACCCTTCCGACAGCCACCTGCTTCTGCAAACGACTACCTTAGAAGGGCCATCCTTAGACAAGCTTACCGTACAGGCAATTTCAGAAAAGCGAATTCTTGAAAAGGCGCGCATTGCCTATCTCTCGGCATGCTCTACAGCAGAAGTCAAGGATGGGCACTTCGCCGACGAAGCCCTACATATTGTCAGTGCTTTCCAGGTGGCTGGATTCGGGCACGTAATAGGCTCCTTATGGTCGGCCGACGATGAGACTTGTATTCAGGTAGCAAAACTCTTTTACGAGTACTTGACAAGAGATGGAGGGAGGAATGCCACAAATCGAGTTATTGCAGAAGCATTACGTTATGCTACGTTGGAAGTCCGCCCTGGCCGAGAACCGCTTCTATGGGCACCATACATTCACTCCGGTGCCTGAACTTTTACTTTTGAGCCCATGATCATTTAGTGGAAGAAGGATGCCGCGGTGGTTTGACCGATGTCGTTCTGGATTCATGGCTGAGAAGGGCGTTCGCAATGCTGAAGGTAACAACGGGTATCATCGCAGAGTAACTGTGGTAGAAATTCAGTGAAAGGGGAGGTACGGGGGCCTTGTGTCGATGAAATTGGAAGATGACTTAGACCGGCGAATGCCTGGTATTGAATGATTTTGATTTTTGACGATATTCTTCCCTTGCTCTTGTTTAGTTGGGTCAGTATCGTTCGCTACTTATGTCATCTTCAAACGTTCGTGGATATGTAGCAAATCTGCCCAGAACAAAAATTGTGCATTAATAACGTAATTAGACACCCGGTTGGACTTTCAATCACTCTCGTGATTGTGTCATGTAACTAGGTATGGTTTAGGAAGTAGACCACCCGACTCTATGGGATGGGAGAAGCAATGAATGATTGTACTACTCTGGCTTTTTTGGATTGAAACAATTGTTAATCAAATGATGTACGTTGAAGAGGCTAGAAAAGGTCGCCGAGAACGAGGAATCAGGAGATATTTGTACTCTAGTAAGCATTTGGCAGCTTGTGAATCCTACCTAATACTGTTAGTTTTGTTGAATTTAACAAAGGATTATTGGACGTAGTGCTCATCAGTATCGCCTTGGGATTTCATCAGTCCAGCAAATTCGACCTGTGCATTGATGGATCTCAGCGAAGTGAGGTCATCACAGTTTCCCGATTAAACAATTCAAAGTTATTTCAACTCGCATTCAATCGGCGATTCTACTTGAATAACGTCTTCTGACTTACATCGGCCAACAGGGGACCGTAGATCCGTTTACCCCACATGCTGTGCATGGTGTGCCCAGCCACTTGGGAGAGCACAAGTGAGGGGGTACGTAACCTCCGCAATCAACCACAACCAAAGCCAGCGTTATGACTTCCACGCAACAGGATCACATCGTCCTTCTAGTCGATACTCCCTTCTTTGAAAACCTCCCCGCCTGGGTTACCGACAACTTCACCGTCACCCCCGGAGGCTATCACGAAGGCCAACCCTCCCGCAACAAGTTAGTGATCTTCGCGGATGGCACCTACCTAGAGTTCTTCAACTGGTACGACACGCCGCCAGCTCTGGACAATGAGAAGTTGCCGATGAGATTCTGGGGCCCCAAAGCTCCGGGCTTGATTGACTTCGCCATCACCGATACAACCCACTCAGCAGAGGAATCGGTGGCGGCGGTCAACGACCGGTTGGCCGAGGGTCCCGAGAAAGACGCCGGTCTCGGTATCAAATTCGGAAGACCGGTTGCGGGCTCACGCAAGAAGGCCGACGGCGTGGACATCAGCTGGAAAGTGACGCGTCCAGAGTTCTCCCCAGGCGACAAGACGCCCGCCCAGGAGCTCTTCGCCGACGGCAGAATCGACGTCCCGTTCTTCTGTCACGACGTCACCCCGCGAACCGGAAGGGTCCCGAGTGAGGACGGGAAGAAGACGACCCACCCTTGTGGTGCCATCGGCATCGCCGCCTGCGAGATCCTCGTGCCCAAGCATCTGCTGACCGAGTACGCCCTTGTCTATTCCAAGATCCTGGGCTCCAAGTTTGAGCCTGCTGCGGGACAGAACTCGTACACTTTCGACATTGGCGTACCTCGGGGGTCTTCCCGATCCACGGCGGTAGTGCGTGCTGCTGAGAATGAGAAAGACGTCAAGCGCATGCAAGAGAGAGGGATTGGGTTCTCTGATCTTGTTCTTGCCGTCAAGGGTGATTCACCCGGTGTGGAGGGGAGGCGCCCGCTGGGCTCCACGGGTATCGAGTCTACGATCTGGCTGGAGAAGTCAGAGTCTTAGAATTTTAGCGGTTATCTACTCAGGCAGTTCGCTCTACTACTTTCTTGTTGCCAATTCCAGGTCAATCCCAGGTCTGGGATGCATTCTGAGTTTCCTGTTCTCTCACAATGGCTTCCTTTGTGACTCGCCTTTTCTCAACCCAAAGTCACTCATTGAGGCCATAGTTATCAAATCATATGTCATTAGACTTGCTTGATCATTGAGTGTTCACTGCCAGACTTGACGCCGGCATGAACGTGATAAGGCCATCAAGTACGACTCGACGTCAGCCTCAACGAGCAAATGCCTGTATCGTCTAAGCCCCAGAAGGCCTGCAAGCTAGGACTTACCTTGAGACACGGCCACCCGACGTGCCTCTCAGCCTCCACGACTATCTTGTACAGCTGTCTGGTCTCATCCGGATCCGTGAACAGCTCACCCGCGATGCCAATCGCCAGGCCCACCAACACCCGCGCTGGCACATGCTCCGCGTTCGACATCCAGGTCCCGCAGATGATGCGAACCGATTCTCTAATCTTCTCTTCCTGCGCCCTGACAAAGCTTGCTCGCCCCAGACCCAGACTTGGCGTGCGAGGATCATGCGCCAGGAGGATGATCTTACAAATTTCCAGGTACTGTCGACCGCTCACCCCGCAGTCGTGTATGTAGTAGATGGATGGGAAGGTTGAGACCCGGCCCGCTGGCATGGGATCGTTGAAATCGTTCAGAGGTTCGAAAGACAAGGGCTTTTTCCGGTTCCAACTGTCAAGATATCCCCAAAGGTGATCCCACAGATCTGAAGTGCGCGGCTCGTTGCCATATGCGAAGTTGGTGACGCGCGCTGCGTGCGCCGTCATGCGGTGCGCCCACGTCACGTCAGATGCTGGACCCAGACCACCATCGATTCCGCAATCCTCGCCCAAGAGCTCAACAGGACGTTTCACCATGTTTGCGACAAAGATCTCCTGCCTCAGTACGATGGCCATTGCGGCGTTGCTCAGCTCAGTCGGCTGCAGATTGTGTTGTCTCATACGCAAGAGGACAGGCGCTGAGACTGTATGTCTGATAACCAGCTGGCTGTCAGATGGGTCTGTCATTTTTTAATTCAAAGTTAGAAAAGCCCAATGTTAAATTACGAATGGATTGGACCGGATCTGACTAACCAGTCATTTCATCCAGGAGCCGCAGCAGCAACGCGGACACGAGGACCCCGTCGCCTTGCGGTTCCGCCACGTTCCTTTCGCTCAACATCGGAATCAAGATGCCGAGGCACTTCCGCTCGTACTCGTTGGAGTCCCATTCCTCCGAGCGGACTGCCTCGAGGTACCTCGCCGAGACGGCCAGGACAGCATACAGGATCCCCGGATCCCGGCGCAGAGTGGACTTGATATAGGACCCAAAAGGTCCACTGGGCCAGCAGTAGTCAAACTAAGTAATGTCAGACGGCTCTGTTGACTTCCTCTAGATGAAGTCGCGCCTACCCAGGGTATCAAAGTAGTGAAGAAGTGTTTGATAAGTTTGACCTCGTGCGAAGGCAATGGTTGTGGGCGAAATGAAGCCTGAGCGGAAGCATCATCGACCTCAAGGGTGTGAGTAGAGTTTGATGCTTCCTCTTCAATGATTGGTAGCGCCTCAGATGTAGATTGCCATGAGGCATCATTAACGCTGCGACTGCCCTCATTGTTGGTGGCGGCAGGCAGCGTTCTGTTCGATCTCCTGAGTCCTTCCCGCGGTCTAGACCGGGTTTTGGACGAGGAACTTGAGTCTGCGGCTTCGGCAACAGGATGGCTCAACCCGCTAAATCGGATTTGAAGCTCGCTAGTTCCTCCGCCCTTACACGAAGCGCCTCCGGCTTCGCAGTTTGAGCACGTCTGGCCCCTATTTCGAATGTCACCTATAGAGAGTAAGCATTCGTGTCATCTACAATGATGGAGTGTGGCTGTAGCTCTGAGACATGGGGACAAGCTCACATTTCTTGTGGAGCGTACGGCATCTATGGCTATGCAGCCAGTCAGAAGTGCGTGTAAGTGCTTCCGCCGAGGCCAACTCACCAGGCTCGGGATGACATGCGCATTCTCGGAGCATGGGTCTTTTTCGCTCCCCCAGGCGCGGGGTTGAACTGTTTAATGATGACCATCCCGAAGTTTGATCGAGACCAAGGGCAACCCCAGGGGGGGTTGAAAGTGGGAAAGTCTGGGGCAGCGATCGTTGGATGAGTCGGGGCTCCTTGCTTTTATGGGCAATGGGAAGAATTGCGGTTTGGGGAAGGCGGGCGGATTTTCCAGATGCGGCAATACTCCAACCAGCGCCACGCGATCGACTGGTTTCCTAATGTAGTACATCGCTCCGTTCGACGTGCATGAGTTATCGTTGTTTAAGAAGGTAAACCTCCTCCACCGGAACCAAGAACGATTGTTTGGTTTCGGTGTGAACAGGTCACGAGCAGTCTGCGGGCTCATTTGCTATTTCAAGTATGCGCCAGAAAACCATTTTCGTCACGATGACCACGCCTCTTCCAAGACGCCTGAGAGGGCAGAGTCGAAAATGCCGGGACGAAAGAAAGATATAAGAAGCCAGAAGTTGTTGACGAGCATGATGACCCTTCTTGCTGTCCGTATCTACCACCTCTCACCTAACACACAACCGCGAAGAACGCCGCCATGATCACAATACTCCTATCCTTCACCCTCGCTCTCCTCATCCTCGAGCCCCTGGTAACATACCTCCGGGACAAAAAGCGCCTCCGCCGGTTTCCAAACGCCACCTACTTCTCCGGCATATCCAACGTTCCCTTCATGATCCTCCGCTACCGCGGCTTCCGCTCGAAAGAAATCCACCGCGCCCACCAACAACACCCGGTCCTCCGGCTCGGCCCCAACACCGTCTCCTTCTCCTCGCCCAGCGCCATCCGGGCCATCTACGGCCACGCGACCCCCTGCACCAAGGGCGGCTCCTACGAAAACACCCTGACGCCCCACGCCGGCTTGATCGAGGTCATCGACAAGCAGGACCACGCCGCCAAGCGCCGCATCCTCTCCAACGCCTTCGCCACGCGCAACCTCGAGCAGTGGGAGTCCAAGGTCGCGGACAAGGTGCGGCGGCTGGCGCGGCGGTTCGACCACGTCTGCGCCGAGGAGGGGCCCGCCGCCGTGGTGGACTTTCGCAAGTGGGCTAATCTGTTCACCGTCGAGGCCATCGTGGACATTGCGCTGAGCCAGCGGCTGGGCTGTCTCGAGAGGGGGGACGACCTGGTACGGATCACGACGTCTGCTAGGAATGAAAAGACTGTGCCGTTCATCGAGGGCCTCCACGCGCCGAGGAGGGCTTTGTCGATGATCGTCTATTCGCCGTGGTGTTGGCGTGTGAAGCCCGTGTTGGAGAGCATCTCGACGCTTTTCAGCACGGGTCGCCGGCTCGGCGAGGACTTTAACGACTTGCTGGAGTGTCTGGTCAGAGAGCGAGTACGCAAGCATGAGACGGGAGAGGAGCTCGATGATCTAGCTACCTGTCTTTTCCAAGACAAAGCTGGCCAAGCTCGCAACCTGCAATTCGCCGAGATCCAGGGGCAGATGAGTACACTCTGTGAGCAGACTTCCCCCAAGCTAGACACTGCTGCAACGTGCTGACATACACACCAGTGGACGCAGGATCAGACACCACCGCGATAGCCTTAACCCACGTCATGTACTTCCTCCTCAAGAACCCAGACATGCTCGAAAAGCTCCGGGAGGAGGTGGACCTCCACGCCGTCATTGACACCGACGGCGTCGCAACCTACGCCAGCGTCAAGAACCTGCCCTACCTCCGCGCCTGCCTCGACGAGTCCCTCCGCCTCTTCCCTCCCGTCTGCACAGGGCTCCATCGCGTCACGCCTCAGGAAGGATACGAGGTCGACGGCCACTGGATCGCAGGCGGCACCATCGTCGCGGTGCCCATCTACACGGCTCACCGGAACCCGAAGTTCTTTCCCGAGCCCGAGAAGTACGCGCCTGAGCGGTGGCTATCCGACAAGGCCAAGGATGCGCAGGCTTCTTTCATCCCGTTCAGCGCGGGCGCTCGCGGCTGCATCGGGAGGAACATCACCTACATCGAGCAGACGATGCTCCTGGCCAGCCTGGTCCGGCGGTACGACTTTGGCTTTGATGACGAGGGGTTTGGCCTGGCTCACGAGGAGGCGTTCAATCTTTGGCCGGGCCCCATGCGGTTGCGCATCTCTAGACGGCATGTGTGATGACGCTTCCGAGAAGAAAGGAGAACGGCAGAGGGCGGTTAGAGGGAGCGAGCCCCATGGACGGAATGAGTTCAATAGTGACATGCAAAGACTATACAAATATAGAACAATGAAAATAAAAGACGAGAAATTCTTAGGAAAATGCTCCAATGCGGAGAACACAGCAAAGCCCGAGGCGTCTCTGGGCTAGCCAACTGCTGATAATAATTATACAAAACCCTCTTTCCTCCTCCCCCGCACACCTCTTGAACGAAAGAAAGCAACCCGAACCCCCTTTTAAGGCGGCACCCACCCAAGCTCCTCAATCGGCCACTGGATCCAAAGCCGATGATCTTGATCCAGCAACGTCCACGCCCTCGAAATCAGGTGCGTGGCCCACCCCTGCAGCCACCACTCGTTCTCCAGCCTCTTCAACAGGATGCAAAAGTGCGAAAAGATGGCCACGGCCTCCTGCGTCGCGCCGGGGCTCTTGAGCAGCGGCAGAAAGTCCTCGGCCATGAGGTACTTCCACACGAAGGCGTCCGTGATGTCCATGCCGCGGCCGCCGTCCCACAGGAACACGCTCAGCGTGCGCCGCAGCTCGTCGATGGCGTGGTTGTACACGGGAAGCAGCTCTGGGTTCGCGCACGTCTTGTTCACGAGGCGCTGCAGGTCCGCGAGCAGGTCCGACTGGATCTTGGACTCGTCGCGCGTGTGCATGTAGCGCTCGCGCCCGTGGGTGAACATGGGCAGCAGGGGGCCGGTGTAGGCGCGCGGGTCGAGGATCTTGAGGAGCCCTCGCGTGCCGCGGAGGAGGAAGAGCCAGTCCGGGAAGGAGGACTCGCCCATGATCAGGGAGTCGGAGGATTTCCGGGGACAGGCAAGGGCTATGGATGAAATGGTCAGGACTTTTGACACAGTAATGGGGCTTGAAGGGGTTGCGGGGGAAGCATACCGAAGAAGATGGTAAGCACGGAAAAGAGATACAGCTTCTCGCAGTTCTCGCCGTCCAGGGCGCCCATCAGGCCCATGGCCGTCCGGCTGGCCATCTGGTGATACGTAAGGGCCCTGCTGATGAAGAAGTCTCTCCTTTCGGGTCTGTGATGGGCCAGGTGAAGCGCCGACACGGACAGCAAGGCGCGCATCACGTAGTCGCACTCGAGGGCCAGCCGGACGACGGGGACCTTCCACATCTGCCGGACCACGGGGTCGGTCGACAAGGTCGTGTAGGCGAAGGTTGTGAAGTTGTGCATGAGCTCGAGGTCGATGAGATTCAGCGACAGGTCGTCGACGCCTCCGCCTCCGCCAAAGCCCGGGATCGCGCCGCCGTGCGTGCCGTTACTCGGACCCTGAGACTCAGTGCCCCCCGGCGACCTCGGGAGCGACGACGCAGAGGACTGCCGTTGAGACTGGAGAAAGTCGCACGGGACCGCGTGCTTGATACAGTTTCTGCAAGATGGCTTATGTTCATCGCACTAAAATGAGAGTGTGTCAGCATGGGACTTTGGTAACACGGATATGAGAGACAGTTGGCCGTTCTACACACGCCTCATGACTGAATGAGACCCGAGCAACTTGCGACATGAGTGTGAGTCTGTCTTGGTCTCACATATCACTTTTCTCACAATACTCAAAACCCACCTTGATTTTCCGATTCTTACACGTCCGACAGCCCGTCCTCGACTTTGGATGTGAGCGTCTTGAGACCACGGCCGTCGTATTCGCATTCGCCGCCGTCGTCGAGGACGCAACCACGGTGCCACACGCACCCATCGTCGCCGCAGCGCCGGGCGTAGTGGCCGTCGCCGTCGGCGTCGAGTCCGGCGCCGATGACGACCCTCCGGACCCATCCATTGGGCTGTCCATTCCGGTGGGATGGAGGCACGGCACCCAAGACGGGGGGCCTCCGCGATCACACACACACACACACACTCACCCACTCGTCGATGTCGCTAGCGGATCCGATCGGGCCTTGCAGTTGCAGTAGTGAGTCCAGAAAAAATGACGACCGGCGCGCATTCGGCAACCGGCGCGGTAAGCAAGAGGACCAGGAAAAAAAAATAACTGGCGCGCGCTGGGGGCGTTGAGTTGCAGAGAAGGAAACGTTCACGGTACGTGGTTGGCGGCGGCCTCGTTTTTCTCGGATATCGCACTACGAGGGAATGCGAATACGAGACCGGCGGGGTTTCATAAGAGGGGAAGGGGCAGGGGCCGAGCGGTCTACCTCTCTCTACCTACCTTATCCGTAGTTGACACCATAAATAAGCTGGAATTGGGGGCTGGTTGAGAGCTTCTTCGCTCCAGCCATACACATCTGTCAGCCGACGCGCTACTGAACGAAGGTTGCGACATAAAAGAAACTCACCTGCGCTCCGGCATTTGACTTCGAACTATGCCGCACACTCACGACAGTGAAGATAAACAGTCATCCGAAATCATTGGCTGCTCAGGCCCGAGGTTTTGTCCGTTGATCCTTTCCATTGAGACTATCTATCAGCGCTGTTTGGCCCCTCTACTTATGGTATTGCTTCTGTGAGGCACGAAAACAGCACGCTCGCCCTCTCCTCTCGACCGCCTTGCTCCTTTCGCTCAATGGAACCACAGATGTCACGGGTCATTCGTTCCCTCTAAATTACCGCTCTCCCTCCTCAGTGACTAAACAACTATGCAATGTGACCGAGACCATTAACAAAAAATCCCATGCCGCCATGATGATGGGATGAACGAAACATTTTGTCGTCCCGCGTGAGTCAGAAGGGTGTCAAGGATATCCGCGTCGATTCAAATGGAGAGATTCATGAGTACGTCGTAGTGAATGGGTGAGAGGGAGCTTCGTGCAGGGTCGCGCAGGTCGGGTCTTCTTTTGTTTTTCTTTCCCCAGGTGTGATTGCACGAGATCACCACTTCCGTAAACGCCGCTTGTCACTGTTGATGCAACCGCATCTAAGTGAGCCTATTCAACCCGAAGTGCATGCCGCTTTACTTGGCATGCTTCTTGAACGCGAGAAGCTCGGAAAGGCTGCCGAGCGGGCAGCCGTGCTTGAGGAAGTCGTGGGCCAGCAGCTCGTCCGCGGACGCTCTGCTCTTGACGTCCACGCACAAGCAAACCGACAAAAAGGCCTTGAGCTCCTTGCTCAGCTTCTCGGGCTTCTTGAGGCGCGGGGTTCCGTTGGTAGCGATGAGGTACAGGGCCTTGAGAGGCTCCTCGTTCAGGTAGGGCGGCTCGGACTCGATCATTTCAATAGCCATGATACCCAGGGACCAGATATCGACCTTGGGGCCGTACTCCTTCTGCTTGACAACCTCTGGCGCCATCCAGTAGGGTGTTCCCACCATGGTTGCGCGCTTCGACTTGGTCTCAGTGAGCTTGGCGCAGAAACCAAAATCGGCTGTGGATCGTTAGCAAAACGTATATGGGGCTTGGTCTGGGTTTACGCACTGATCTTGACGTTTCCGCGAGCGTCCAGAAGGACGTTGTCACTCTTGATATCACGGTGGATAATGTTCTGGGAGTGGAGATGTTGCAAGCCACGGCAAGTCTGCTTAAATTAGTAACCATGCAAGATACACGTGTGTTGACCGTGCTCACCTCCAAGCAAATGGTGGAGATCTGCTCCTCCGTAATGCTAGGGTTGTTGTCGATGACGTCCGTCAAAGCACCGCCCTCCATGTACTCCATGACAACCCAGAGCTCGGCGTTGTTGTTGCGCAGGAAGGCGTCGAGGAAGTTGACAATGTTGCGGTGTCTGCTGTCCTTCATGACCATGATCTCGTTCACAATCAACTCCTTTCTGGGCTGGTGCGCAAGATCCATCTGCTTAATGGCGACCTGAGCCTTGATGCCCTGGGCGCGCAGGACCTCACGAGCAATAGGCGACACCGCACCCTCCTTGACCTTGGCAACGTAAACTGAACCGGAAGCACCTTGTCCAATCTTCTTTTGCTTGGAGTAGGAGAGATTCGGGTCGTCCTTGGAGACAGCCTCCTTGAGCTTGGCCATAACCTCGCTCTCGGACATGGTGGACATACGGACGTCCTTCTGGCGCTCCTGCTGGGTAGGCTTGGCCGTGAGGGCCGCCTCTGCGGCCTTGACTGCATCGCTCTGGGGCGCGGGCTGAGCCTTGGAGACGTTGAGGGGTTTGACAGGAGCGGGCAGACGAGATGGCGGTTGAGCTTGAGCCTGGGGAGGTTGTCTTTGCTGCTGGGGGCTGCCGTTGGGGGGATACCTCTGCTGCTGCTGACTGGGCTGGTCTGGGCGAGGCATGCGTTGCTGCTGGTTGGGGTCCCGCATCGAGCTGGAGCTTTGTTGCGACTGCATTGGCGGTCGCGCAGGTTGGCCGGCAGTCGGCGGCGACGGTGCCGGGCGCTGGGCACGCAGACCATTGATCTGCTGCTGCTGTGTCGGCTTCGGTGCGGGGGGTGCTGCCCTGGAGGGGTTGTATCTGTCCGTCTGGGGGATGGACGATGATCCACCGCCGTAACCGCCAATCTCCTGCTGGGCCATGGGCGTCTTGGTCTTGGGGATGGAGGCGTTGAAGACCTCCAAGTCCCTCCGGTTCTGCTCCTCGATTTCGCGTTCCCTCGCACGCTGCGCTTCGAGCTGCTTGAGACGCTGCTCCTCGCGAGGGTCGGGCTGGTAGTTGGAGGCCATGCCTTGCATCTGCATGCGCTGCTGCTGCGACTCGGTGGGAGACGGCCGCCGCGGCTGGTTCTGTGACGAGGGCTGGGTGTTGTAGCTGGGTTGACGCTGGGCCTGAGAAGGCGGCATAGGGCGAGGCGGCGCGACGCCGGCACCACCACCTCCATATCCAAGCTGCTTGTTTTGCTGGTTGGCGGCCGGGGGCGTGGGGGTAAGGCTGGAGTATTGTTGAGGGTTCTCGGCGCGCTTGGTCAGGTCGGAGTAGAAGTCGAGGACCTCGAAGACGGCCTGGGGGTTACGCTCATAATCCTCCTTGGTGATGGCGGAAGAGTTGAGGAGCTTCGACCATTCGGGCGGCAGACCGACGAACTCGCCGGTCTGGGGATCGAAGCCAACGTGTACGGCGTGGGAGAAGTTGGTGGGGTTGCTGACACCGCCCATTCCAGGGCAGGCGCCGTAAATAAGATCAATCCATTCGTACAAGTCGTCGTCGCTCTTGACGCGAATCTGCAACGTCTTGGTCTGGCCGTCGTCTTCGCCAGGGCTGTTGGAGGAGCCGCTCGGGTTTCTCTTAATCTCAAAGATGGTGCCGGCGGCTTCGACGCGGCCGACGTTGACGACGTCCTTGAGGAACAGGGTGTAGGAAACCTTGCCACCCTCGGCCTTGTGGAAGTCAAGCGACTCTTTGCGCAGGATGAGGTATTTCTGCTTCCACGGATTGATGAAGTTCTTTGACTCCTTCACGGAGGCCCAGCCCTCCTTCTTGACAGCAACGCCTCCCATACCATCGTTCTGGTTCGACTGTTGACGGGCGATCGGGAGGGAGATGGTGGAGCCGGTGTAGGTCGAAGTCGCAGTGCTCCGGATGGGGGAGATGGCCATGTTGGCCATGTTGCCGGGTAGATTATTGTTGGGAACGAGGTTTAGACGTGGTCGATCGGTCGGAGGTCGTGGCGCCGGGCCTGGGTTCATGAACTGGCCGGACGAGTACACACTGCGTTCGTTAGCCATGATTGCGCAGCGTGGACGACGACGAAGGCGGGCGGGGTCTGCATGCGACGGAAGTATTCGAATGGGTGGAACGACGACTTTGTGGATGACAACCCCAGAGGGAAAAAAAAAAGTAGTGTGAAGTTTTGCCGCCGACGACGAGCGGATGAAGCGAAGGACGGCAAAAGGGGGGGTGATTGGGATATGGAGAGGCAAAGGTGTGGAATGGGAACAGCGCAGTTAGCAGGCTGTTGGCGGTTGACAATCGGTGAAGTGCGCCATGACAGATCGAGTCGAAATTAACCCCACTTCTAGCCTCGCTGAAGGAGTCGAGTCGAGTCGCTTCGCTGCTGGAGGGAGGCAAAGAGACAGGCAAGACAGGCACTAAAAAGTGTGTGTGTGCTGTACCTTACTGTGTGAGAGGTGGTGTGTGCTGTGCGGCGCAGTACTGACTGCTAGGTAGGACGAGGAGGACTGGGCTGGGCTGGGCTGGATGGGCTGCTTTCCATCTGCTTTCCGCTTGGGCTGGCTGGCTGGCTGGCTGGTTGTTGCTTGTTGCTTGCTGGCTGCTGATGCGTGTTGCTTGGTACCTGCAAGCCCAACCTAGAGAGAGCCGGCCGATTGCGGTAGAGGGAGGG
>JABGLZ010000808.1:0-30312 GCA_014705045.1 Colletotrichum theobromicola
TAGCCTCCTCAAAGCAGGGGCTAATCTGGGGTGCCTCCCTCTTGAAGGCGGGAAACCACGCGAGTTGAGGATCGCGAACCCACTTGATAGATGATAACAGCGATCAGTCTACAATGCCAAGATACAGATACCGCTTTCCATAGTGATTGTCTTGGCAAAGCTGACTGCTACAAAGACTCGTAAGCACAGGAGCTGGGTTCTTCTCTGGGATGGGGAACGACAAATTAGTAGAGGTGCCCGCCCGCTTTGCTGAAATGTGCAGCACGGTCGCTTTCGCAAACTGGATCGGGGATGTTAGAAATGGATCCGCCTGCGTGACATGTCAATTTCTGGGAAATAACACGGCTCATCTACGCTTGGGGATGATGCGCTCCCCTGTTCACCCCGCAAACCAACGTTGCTTATACGAGCGGATCGCATCGGAGGCCGAAGTTAAAACCAATCAAAACTCGGTAACTTGACACGATTGTCACAAACATATCGTGAGGTATGATGAAATGTCTGATGTTCCTCGCCGGAGACTTATTATCCTTCTCTTGATCGTTGTTTTGAGGCCAGTTCAGGACGAGACCGATGACTTTGTTATCGTCCGTGGCCGCATGCCCGAAAGCGTTACTGTGGAACAGTAATCCAGGGCCACAGAGCAACATGCGGTTTTATAGGTAAGGCGCGAGGTCTAGGGCGTAGAAGCGAAACTCCGAGACCGCCGGGGGCGTCAACAAGAGGTCGCTCCCAACGCGTAATTCACATCCCAAACCTGCTGGTCCTACTTCCTATGGTGTTTAATTTAACCTCACCAGTAAGCTTGATCCCCCTTTTCTGACCTGTATAGGCCACTGACCACGGTCTGTAAATTAAGTCCAACAGCACGAGGGACATCATGGTGTTTCAAGTCAAGAAGCGGGTGAACGCATACCCTCTGCGCACTGATAGGTCGATGTTTGTCTAAGTGCGCCTGTGTCTGACTTGAATAGGAAGCCTAACCGCCATAGCGAAGAGTTTTCCAAAGTGGGCAGCAAAGCACCACTTGCCCCTGAGCAGAAAGGGACCCCAACGCTCCCACTTCAGATTCGCCTGTTTTCCAGACTCAAATACGGCACTGTCGCCGGGATCAGGAGGAGACTCTTGCTCCTTCAGGCCAGGCGTGCGGCTTGCGCAGGGGATCGATGGGCGCACGCTCCACTATTTTCTGGGGCAGAACCCAATTATGAGCCCTGTAACTGTCGTATGGTTCCCAATTGAGGACGGGATTTAATTAAGTGACAGCTGTAGTCTGTTCCAGATAAAAGATCGATCCCGTGGCGGTTACTGTATCCGCGGCCATAGATCGAGGCGCGAGCACCGGGGGGTTTATCAAGAGGCTTCGGCTCCCACATTGCAACTCGTTTTCGCAACTCTGTTCCTACCAAGCTTCGTTCTCTTTTGGTTGTCACCTCTCTCATACTTGTCTCTCGTTCCCTTGGCTTGCCACTCTAAGCAA
The DNA here is from genome assembly GCA_014705045.1 of Colletotrichum theobromicola. NCBI lineage: Eukaryota > Fungi > Ascomycota > Sordariomycetes > Glomerellales > Glomerellaceae > Colletotrichum > Colletotrichum theobromicola. Next base: position 1,481 of record JABGLZ010000808.1, read on the forward strand.
CCTCTCATTCATTCATTGGGTTCCGGAACTCAACTACGATTTTACTCTTCTTTTACCACGAACCAACATCAGCCTTTCACCCAGCCTTTTTTTAATCTTGGTTCGATCACAACAACTCCACAATGAAGTCGGCTCCCACTCTCTTGGCGGTCTTGGCGGGACTTGCCAACCTTGTTGCGGCTCAGACTGTCTCTGGCAAGGCCGAGGGCTTTGCTTCTGGTGTTACTGGTGGTGGCAGCGCAACTGCCGTCACCCCTGCGGATATCACCGAGCTCAAGAAGTACCTTACTGATGATGAGCCTCGCGTTATCCTCCTTTCCAAGGAGTACGACTTCACCGAGTCTGAGGGCACTGAGTCTGGAAACGTCTGCGCCAGCTGGGGCACCGGCGCCGCTTGCCAGAAGATCATCCAGGACGACTGCGGCAGCAACCCTGCTTCGACCGAGACTTGGTACAAGGCCCCGACTCAGCCTATCGACGTCGGCAACAACAAGACTATCCTCGGTGTTGGCAGCAAGGGTGCTATTAAGGGCAAGGGTCTGCGCATGCGAGGCAGCAACGTCATGTAAGTGACAACATATGACAACCTGTGACGGTGGATCTTTACATGTACTAACATACAAAAGCATCCAAAACATTCAGGTCTCTGACTTGAACCCCAAGTACGTTTGGGGTGGTGATGCTATCGGCTTCGATGGCGCTGACCTCGTCTGGGTTGACCACGTCACGGTAAGTTGCTTAGTTGTTAACAACATGGGTAATGTCGATGCTGACCCACGAAAAGACTGCCCGTCCTGGCCGCCAGCACTACGTCTTCGGCTTCAACCCCAGCAAGCGCATCACTCTCTCCAACAACTTCATCAACGGCCAGTCTGACTACTCTACCGGCTGCAACGGATACCACTACTGGACCTTCGAGATGGTCGGCACCGACGACCAGATCACCATGAAGAACAACTACATCTACAAGACCTCCGGCCGCAGCCCTGCCCTCAGCGGTGGCACTCTCCTCCACGCCGTCAACAACGTGTGGGACGACAACGATGGCCACGCCCTCGAGGGTGGCGACACCAAGGCCCGCGGTATCTTCGAGGGTAACGCCTTCATCAACGTCAACACTCTCGTCTCCGACTACCAGGGCAAGCTGTTCTCCTCCCCCGACGCCACCAGCAACGCCCAGTGCAAGACTGCTCTCGGCCGCGCCTGCGAGGTCAACGTCTTCGACAGCACCACCTCCACCGACTTCTCCAAGCTCAAGGACACGTCCTTCTTCAGCGAGTTCTCCGGCCTCTCCATTGCCTCCGCAGCGTCTGCCAGCTCCATCAAGACCAGCGTCCCCAACAACGCCGGAGCCGGCAAGCTCAGCTCTTCCAGCAGCTCTTCTGGCTCCACCAAGTCTGCCGACACTGTTGCTGAGGCTGCTGCCACTACCCCTGCCGCCACCTCTGCTGCTGCTCCCGCTCCCGCTGCCACCAGCGCTGCCGCCAGCTCCGGCTCCGGCTCCGTTGCTCTCTACGGCCAGTGCGGTGGTCAGGGCTACTCTGGCGCTACTTCTTGCGCCTCTGGCAAGTGCGAGGTCGTCAACGACTGGTACTCCCAGTGCGTCTAAGCGACTTCGGTCCCATGATCTGAATCCTGTCAAGGCTGATGGACTGTTCTGTGATACCCATCTGTCCGTCTTGGAAGGCATATGCATTCTTGTAACATTGTCAACGCACATATATTCCTTGTAAATATCTTTGAGGCCAGGGGCCAAGTAAAATAAAACCAACCAGCGTCTTGCACTACTTCTAATCGACCCCGGCTGCTCTGTAGATGGTGTGAATCATGTGACCATATTTTGTCTTGGGCAACTGGACAGAGCCCTTTTCGATAGGCAAACTAATTACTTACCACTTGACATAGGTAGGCAACTAAGACGATATGGCTGAAACGTGGATTGGAACGGTCTGCAAATGGGCTTGCGTCTGAAGCCATTCAAGGGGAGACTGATTCTTTCAGTCAAAATGGATTGCAGGGATCTCTTGGCAGCTGGACATTGGCACGTCGTCTTCTCATTGGTCTTGTCGCGCCGGCTCCGATATGCCGTGTCTAAAAGCTCTACAACATGGCCCTGGGAAATGTCACCATTTGTGGGAAAGGCAGCCGACTCACGTTCAAGTGTGCAGAATGATGGACGCTCAAGTACAGTTTCGAGCTGTAGAGATGAAACGGGGATCTTCAAGAAAGCTTCCACGAGCCTTTCGGTCGAACACTGGGCATGCGCCAAATATCCACAACCTTTAGCACGGGTTGATAAAGGCACTCATGGCCCATTTATTTGATTGTTGAAGATTTGATCGTGAATCTCGTCGGTCAACTTTCGGTGAAAGCCTTCTAGATCAGCGACTCAGGCTACCCCTTGCGTGGCTTAAGCTGAGCTCAGCTCCTATCACGGCCAACGCGCGGCATGCGAATGAGCAGTAGTGGGTGTGATAAGAGCACGAGGCACAATTAGATGGAGGTCTTCTCGCAGAACCTTGGGTCCATGGATCTTGTCCTACAATTTCTGATGTTCATCGTATCATTACCGAGGTAAGAGCAGCATCCTTTGTCTGATCTGGCACCACTCTCTGGCAGCTTGGAACCCCCCTCCAATGCGATCCCCATTCTCCATTAGCCAAAAGCAGAGCTGGATGCCAACTTTGCCGGAGGACCATACACGAGCTTCAACGAGGCTAGTGATACTTATTATAGAGTATAGGTTAATGCTCATCATCTGTCTTGCCTTTCGACTATGAACTAGGTCGCAGACGGAGATTCGGTGGAAGCCCGACTGCAACGCTCACGCAATGACGCGAGAAATGGCACCATCGTCGGGTCCCTGTTGACACACCAAACTGACAGCCGGACAAGCTCTGGTCAGCCGACCACGAATGTCGGAATTCGATACAAGATAAGACATCGGCAATAAAGCCATGCAGTCGCTAATACCGGCGTGCTGGTCGGAGCCTAGGCCGGTGCGGGATGCCGGCGCAGGGACTCCGGCCCCTGTTTGCCGGTGATGTGCTCCGGTATGATGGTGGCGACTTCAGCCATTTTTCGGTTGAGAAGTAAAGTGAATGTCTTTATTAATGTGCAAGGAAATGCAAACGTATGAAATGCCGATTGGAAAACACCAACGTCTCGCTCGTCGTGAGTCTGAAGCATCCGCCCATCATGACCGAGCCTGTACGCCGTTGGTATCACTGGTTTTCACCCAGTGATAGTCCCGAGGAACGCAAGCTCATCCTCAAGCTGGACTTGCTCATTGTTCCCTATGCTTTCATTCTCTACTGGGTCAAGTATATGGACCAGACCAACATCAGTACGGTATCCTCGATAAACCCTACCACTATTCGCTGACATATTCGAGACAATGCATACGTATCAGGAATGGCTGACGAGCTCGGCTTTCACGGAAACGAGCTGGTTCAATTTCAGACTATCTTCGTCGTGGGGAACGTTGTTGGACTGCTGCCGTTCATCTACCTGTTCCCTCGAGTACCGATGCACATTCTAGTGCCAACACTCGATTTAGGTGAGCTGAGCTTGAGGTCTTTGACGGATCGTCTCATGCGATATAGGCTGATCTCATTTAGGATGGGGCTTGTTCACTCTGCTTCAGTACCGCGCTCAAAGCTATGGTGAGATCATGGCCTACCGGTTCATGGTTTCCCTGTTCGAGGTTATTCTGTCATTTGCTCTTCCCGACGCGCATGCTGACACCTTAGAAAGGCCTCTTACTTCCCAGGCGTTCACTTCGTCCTCGGGTCCTGGTACCGAAGCGATGAGATTGGTCGCCGCGGCGGCACGTTTTACATCGGCCTCACACTCGGCACGCTCACAGCTTCCCTCCTCCAAGCTGCGGCAACGACTTACCTCGACGGCGTCCACGGCCTACGAGGCTGGCGCTGGCTCTTCATCATTAATGCCATCATAACCCTCCCCCTGGCCTTCATCGGCTACTTCGTCTGGCCCGGCACGCCCGCAAAACCCAACAGACTCGTAATGAAGGAATCCGAGCTCGAACTCGCACGCTCACGCCTCGAAAGGACAGGCAGCTCCGTCAAGAGCACACCCTTCTCCCTCAACCTCCTAAAGCGCATCTTCACCAGCTGGCGCTTCTACCTCCTCGTGCTGTGGGACGTCTTCTTCTTCAACACCAGCTCCAATAGCGCCGCATTCCTCCTTTGGATCAAGAGCCTCGGGCGGTACAGCACCGCGGAGATGAACAAGCTCAACGCCATCAGCCCCGGTCTGGGCATCTTCTTCGTGCTGTTCATCAACTTCAGCGCGGACCTGTGGATCGGCCGGCCCGCGGCCATCACCCTCGCCTCGGCGGTCAACTTCACCGGCCTTGTCATCCTGGCGGTATGGAACGTGCCGGAGGCGGCAAAGTGGTTCGCCTTCAGCACGTCGTACTCTGCGGTCGCGGTGTCTTCGGTGCTGTACGGCTGGGCGAACGTCATCCTGAAGAACAACATTGAAGAGAGGGCTTTGACGCTGATTCTGATGACGGCGATCGCGACGTCGACGAATGCGTGGATCCCGCTGTTCGTGTATCCCACCGTCGAGGCGCCGCGGTTTCCGAAGGGCTATGTCTATTCTGCGGTCATGGTTGTGTGTTTGGTGGCCACGACGCAGGTTGTCAGGGTGTTATTGGGGACTCAGGGGTAAGAAGCAGATATCGATGTATTGGACACTGAGTGGCTAACAGAGATACAGAGAGAAACGCCAGCCCAAGTTGCAGGGTTCGCTTCTTGCAGAGGGTACTACGACGTCCGTCGATGGCAGTCATGATCGAAAGACGTCGTCTCCACGTGTGGAGGCAGTTTGATTTGGAAGGCACGGCGTGCCGCGAGTACTGAGGCTTGAACGGGACGGCAAGACTTTAGATACGCAGACATATCTTTGTGGCTACGCAAGCAGTGCCGAATGGCTCATTTGAGGTACCTAGTCTTACATGAGTGTTGTCACATGTGTGCAGGACAAGTCGGTGTTCGTGCAGAAAAGTAGCCACATTCAGTGAGGCACACACCATCCAAGTGCCCTTGAGAGACTCTTCCTCGTTCATCAGGAATGAGATCATTATACAGTCGAATCAGCCTACAGGACAAGCAGTCTAATATCCCTCCTTTTTGTTGACAACGTTTACGAGTTTCTTTCCCTGACTCAGCCGCTCCAAATTCAGGTCCAAGATCCCCAGGATGCGCTCCGTGTAACTTGTCGACATACCGCTGATATGCGGCGTAATCAGCAAGTTCTTGGCCTTCCACAGCGGATGTCCCTCGGGCAGCGGCTCCGGGTCCGTGACGTCCAGCGCCGCGCCGCGGATGAGCCCGTCGTCGAGCGCCTTGATCAGGTCGTCCGTGTTGACGATCGGCCCGCGCGCAATGTTGGACACGAACGTCTTCTTCTCGGACAGGATGCGGAACTCCTCGGCCGAGAGCAGGTGGCTCGTCTTGTCGGTCAGCGGGGTCGCGACGACGAGCAGGTCGAGCCCGGAGCCGAGGAAGGCGTGCAGGTCGGCCTTGGAGGCGCCCGAGAACCACTTGGAGGGGAACTTGCCCTCCGGGTCGCCGAGGCCGGGCGGCGAGTAGCCGTTGTCGCGCTTGGACTCGGGCGTCGGGCGCGGGTGGAGGGTGTAGGCGTGGACTTTGAAGCCGAGGGCGGTAGCCACGCGAGCGGTTTGGCGCCCGATGCTGCCGTAGCCGAGGATTCCTCTGGTGGCGACGGTCAGTGAGATGCTTCGATGATGATGAGTAGAGTGAAGGAGAAGGGACTTGCATTGTGCGACCGACGGCGTCTTCAACCCATTCATTTCCGCGAGACCACTTTCCTTCACGGAAGTTGTCAATGTATTTGGGAACTATTGGTTGGTGAGCACTCATGCGGTGTAACCTGTAAGGGCGATGCAACTCACGTTGATGCTGGAATGAGAGATAGGTTGTAATAATCCATTCGGAAATCTGAGGCCTGCATGGGTGTCAGTTGATCGTTGGGCTCACGAAGCAGACATTTGAGAGAACATACCCGTGAACACCATTCGCCGTCGCAAACACGGCCTTCGTGTCCGTGAACAGCGGGTGCTTCAAGATGTGGTTCGCGCCGGCGCTCTGCAGCTGCACGTACTGCAGCTTCGGCGCCTGCTCCGGGTCCGGGAGGGCGCTGCCGGTGAGCAGGATCGTCACGTCCTTCCACTCGTTCTCGTCAAAGGTGCTGCCGGGCTTCTTCTCGGGGAAGCCGAGCTCGTGGTAGACGACCTTGAGATCCGGGAACTGGGAGTGCAGCTTGGCGTAGAAGCCGTCGTCGGGCTTGAACTGGGAGAGGATCAAGAGCTTCTGGCCCTTGAGGGTCGGGTTCGGCGGCGGGAGGAGCATGATCATTGATTTCTGTGTTGACGTACAAACTCGCTGAGAAAGAGGAGTGAAGCGGTTGTGAGATTTAGTGTTGCTTGTGCTTATGAACAGATGTGAAGTATTGATAAGCAGGAGTTTGAGCGCGGACGGGATTCAGGTTGGCGGGTTTCAGCTGGTCGGATCACAAACCACGGGTAGAGCAAGCTGTCTCTCACACCGACCCTCCGCCAGCAAAGTCATGGCATAATCACACAGTAATGTACCCTGAAATGGAGGGGCATTGGAGCTTGTGCGGGGGTCTAGTCTCCCAATGTTTGGTCGCTGGGCCGCTGAGCGCATCGCAGGGCCAGATGGCGCAACAGGAAGGTCGGAACCCCGCCGATGCGAGTGTGTGGGGGGCAGTTCAGACGGTTGGCTCAATCGAATTGCGTGTCTTTTGACTCGTCAATGGTGTCTGCGGCCAAAAGCTCTCGCATCATTCATTCCCTCATCCAATCCTTTGGCTCAATCCATCCGCGGTCTGGGGGACTCCGGCCCGGTGTCGGCGGCTATTGAACACGTCCGCCGGACTGGACGTTTCTGCCGATAAGGCCGGCGACGCGGAGAATAGCTTGCAGACCTGGATCATAATGGCAGATTACGTCAAGAGCTTTCGACAAGGACATGAAGCTCTGTTCCCTGTCGCTCTGGACCGAAGATAAGATACCGATAGATGATTGTCATCCCCCTAACTACCCCTCATCCCCACACATCTACCTCATAGGTACTGTCTAGTTGACCCAGGGTCTTCTTGTCTCTTGGCTGTATTTTGTTTACATCCTCTCTGGGCACCCTCTTTTTTGAGGCTATCAATATCGTAGACATCATTGCCGTGATGCATCCTGACTCATTCTGACTCGGCCCAAGTGATGAAACACGAGTCCCGAAGGCGGTGAAAACAAAACATAAAATCTAACGTTGGTTGAGGGGCATATGCATGATTCCTTCTCCACCTTCGACATAGGCGCGCCCTTCAAGAATTAGGCTGAGCCGTATAAATACCCTTTTGTCCTGTAATTGAGGCTCTACAGTAAACAGCTGCCAGTTCAAGACATCGAGCAGTATTTCATTCTCTAAAATGGTCCCCTCAAATTCAACCGTCCGCCACGCGCGACGTGAAGGTGAGCTACTGGACCACCTTGTTGTCATAAAGGCGGGGGGAACTTGAGCTGACACTCACGCCAGATATCCCCATCATCCTCTCGCTCATCAAGGAGCTGGCAGACTACGAGAAGGAACTGGACAGCGTCCAGGCAACCGAGGAGTCCCTGGGAAACACCATCGCCTTCGCCCCGTCCGACCATGCCGCCTACACGCCGGGCAAGCCTGTCACCGAGCCCACATCGCCCAGCAGGCCTGCGAGGTGTCTGATCCTTTTCAACGAGGCAGGCGAGGGTGTCGGAATGGCCCTGTACTTTTACAACTACAGCACATGGCGCGCCAAGCCCGGCGTCTACCTCGAGGATCTCTACGTGCGCCAGACGGAGCGCAAGAAGGGCTATGGCAAGCGCCTCTTGGTCGAGCTGGCCAAGGAAGTCGTCGCCATGGACGGAGGCCGACTTGAGTGGGTTGTCCTCAAGTGGAATGAGCCGAGCATCAAGTTTTACGAGTCCATTGGCGCGAAGGCCATGGACGAGTGGGTTGGCATGCGTGTCGATGGCGACGCCCTGCCGAAGTTGGCTGGCTTGCTGGACTAAATAGAACGGGGGCTGGGGTACAATGATAAAGACGAATAGACAAGACGCTACTTTTCCCCAAGTATCTGTCCCCGGGCACCGACGCCCTCAAAGATTCCAAGTTGAGGGCCTGATGCGGTGGGCGGACTGGCCAATGGATCACCCCAGACGAACGCGTGCTTCTGCCGGCCCTTTTCGTCGTCTTTACTCTCCTCCACGTAAGAACTCGACTGCCACAGCCTGCTGAACTCCCGTCGAAGCTTTCTGTCGCTGTATGGAACCTCGCGCACCCGCTGCTGGGTCCGCGAATATGGGCCGTCATCCGTCTTGCCGGTCAACCGAGTTCTTCTTCGAGACCGTGGGCTCTCAATTTCACGGATGGGTATCGAGGCGTAGGCCGACCACGGAAAGTCTACGGGCTTGTTCTTATCCACAGCAACTGGCCTGCGTGGAGCCAATTTCCACCAAGCTTCAGGTGCATCACCGGCGACAATCGAGCGCAAGGTGTTCCATTCATCGCGCTCCACCGGTGGCACGAGTCTATCCGCCGTCTTCTTCCACCAACGACGCACCTTCTTTGTCTTCCTCTGGATTGCTGTTTCTCGGCCCCATACGTCTTTTTCGGGGACGTGTTTATCAGGTTTGAATTTGTCAAGCTCAGTTCGAGGCCAGCACAACGACGAGGTACCGCTTCGCTGCGCCTGCTGGGAGGCGTAAAACTGGGTGAGCTTCTTGATATCCCAGTTGTCTTCGATGGGACTGAGCTTCTGGCGCATCCAGGGCGTGGGATCGGTCCGGTCGAACACACGCCTCGTCGGAGGGATCGTTTTGAGTTTCTCCAACTTTTCGACCTTCTGAATCTCTCGTTCTTGGTTTATGCGTTGCATTCGCTCCTCGAGCTCGTGGATATCTAGGGGCGGATCGGGTTCCTTTTTGACAAAGTCGGCCATGAGCTCACGACGTCGCCGGCCTAGCTTCCCAAAGACGAGCCACAAGACCCTGCGGAAGCGCACAACGTCGCCCAAGAGGGCGGCATTAAGAATGACGAGCTTCCTTTTGCCTTCCCCGAGGGCCTTTGTGCGCAGGAAGTGTTCTTCTTGTTCTCGGCCATGGTCGCGTCTACGCTTGGGCAATTTGGCTTCTACCGAGGCAGCTCTTGTTTTCTCTCTTCGAAAGCCGTCCTTTATCCAGTCCTCCAGGTAAGGACGGCAGATGAGCGGGAAGTATGTGGCAGCGCGGAGGAGGTGGCGGTAGACGTGAAGGGGTCGGATAGGCCTCGGCAGGGGGATGACGGCGGTGGAGGTAGAGGTCGCGGCTTGGAGGTGGCTCCAGACCTTCTTTTGCGGTGTGGGGTTTCGGACGGGGAGGCGGATCTTGGGCATGGTGGTATGGTGGAGCAGCAGGAGGCTGGTAAAAGAAAATCAGGAACAAGGCGGCGGCAGGGACATTGTTGTTGCACTCGGCTGGTGTCTCGCAGTCGGGCAGAGACGCATGTACCAGAGTCGGTGTCGCTGTCGGTATCGATGTCGAACAGGATGCATGCAGGACGGAGGTAAGGTACGGTGCAGAAATTTGGAGATTTGGCTGCAGCGGTGACGGAGACTGGCTGGAGCTTTAAGTGGCCCAAGCTTCCCAGGATGGAGGGGGAAGAACGGACACTCGTGGCAGTTGCCGTAGAGAATTATTATTTACAAGGCAAGTGGAAGAGAGGCTAGACGTTGTTGAACATGGCATGAGTGGCCAATTGAACACTATACCCATTGGTGAATGCTAATATCCAAGATGAGGTTGAGTAAGTCTTTTCACTGGCTGTTTATTACACAGTAATAGTCACATCCTGAAGTCTGGTAACGTGAGAATGTAATTCAAGGTAAGGCTGGTTATTACCTTAGCAAGATATCCAGCATATGAATTGAATCAACAATCATCAATCATAACAATTATATGCTGATCTTAAGGCAATCACTAATTGCTTGCATATCAGTAATATTCATCGTGACTGGCTCTGGGTGAGGGAAGTGGACTGGACACTGACGCGATAAGAGGCCCGGGCCCGGTCTGTGATAAGGCCACGGCACGTCGACAACGCGTCACCGACGCTCCTCCCTCTCAGGCCGACGTGAATGCTCTTTCACTTTTCGCGGTGAACAGAGGCGGTACGTATCATCAGTGCCCCACAACGCACCGAGAATCCAGCAGTCTGAGTGGCCTGTGCAGCTCGCTTAAGCAAATGGGAAGGCACGAATTCGCTCTGTCTCTCTCCTGCCAGCCCCCTCGCGGTGTCCCCAATGAGCGACAGGGCACACGGTCCTCCTCTCCAGGCCTTTCCTCTGTAAATTGGACGCGACACGCTCAAAAGACCGACACGCCCTTTTTCGCGAAAACCGCGAATCGACACGTCCACCACTTTTAATTGAAATTCCATTTCGGGAACCCGCTGCGGACCTTTTCCTCATTTTCGGTCCCCGGACGACGGCTGGGCGACAGCACTAACTGCGAATACCTGATATCCACCTCCGGTCTGATAATTCACCTTTCTACCGAATACCCTACGATTACGGATCCTCTATAGTCTGTAAGGTACTGACTGTGAACTCTGCCGGCGGGTCGTTTCTGCGAATACCTACTTCGTACTCTCGTACTGCCAATTCTCTTATTCTCCGTCTCTCCCCTCTCCCCTCTTGGTCTCTGCCCCCAGCTCCTGGACACTCTCAGATTCCGGTCTAGACCCCCTTTGAGACGACCAAGCAACCCTTGACGGCATCTGAAGCGCCTATCCGCCTTACGCCATTTGCCATTTACGCCATTCCGACTATTACTCTCAACCGTCGTTCAGTACCTCGCTTTCCCTTTGGCGCAACCCCCCGACCTTCGCCTATCAATCCTTCCACCACTCAAGTTGCTTGCGTTACCGCATCAGCATCGCACAAAGCAGCCAAAGCACCGAGCCGCCGCGCAAAGCGAGTCGACTAAACCCACAAGAAAGCCCCGGCTGCACGCATTCACGATCCGACTCTTGTCGACCGCCAAAGCTGTCGCAATCACGACCATCTCATCTCGCGACCCTCCTTCCTCCATATCTGGTCAGCCACCGCCGCCGCTGAGTGATCGACCATCCTCACTCACCACCTCCGGCCTCCCTTCCGAAACCCCTCTTGATCGCATAGCCTCCCGTCGCAGCTCCCGCCTCCAATGCCCTAGTGTCGGCACATGTCTTCGACCACCGTCACAACCAGTCAACCCACTTCACATTCCTTCCATCTTCCCCGCGACAACTCCTTTTCGGCTGCGCAACCACACGACTACCCCGGGAACCCAACTCCCACCGCCATGATGCCCTCAGCATCGCAATCCCAACCCTCGTCGCAACAGTCTTTCACCATGAGCCAGCAGAGCCAGGGCGGCTACCGCGGCTATGCCGACGCCAGGCTTGCCAATGAAGCCCCCCAGATCTATAGTGTGAGTGAAGTCGGCTCGCATTTGTGCTACCCCGGCACGCCTGCCTTTGGGGCATTCGCATTGACATTGACATATTTAGGCCGTCTACTCGGGCGTCGACGTATACGAGATGGAGGTCAACGGTGTCGCCGTCATGCGCAGGAGGCAAGACAGTTGGCTCAATGCGACCCAGATTCTCAAGGTTGCCGGCGTCGACAAGGGAAAGCGCACAAAGATCCTCGAAAAGGAGATCCAGATTGGCGAGCACGAGAAGGTTCAAGGAGGCTACGGAAAATACCAGGGCACATGGATCAAGTTCGAGCGCGGTGTCGAAGTGTGTCGCCAGTACGGTGTCGAGGAGGTCCTCCGTCCGCTTTTAACATATGATATGGGCCAAGATGGCGGTGTTGCCGGCCGAGGAGACTTCAACACCCCTACCAAGGAACAGGCCATGGCTGCCCAGAGGAAACGTCTGTACAACGCCGGAAACGAGGCAAGGTCCAACGGCATGGCTGGCATCAACGGCACTTTCTTCAAGAACATCTCCACCACTGCGTCTCACGCTGTCGCTGCTATTAGCAAGGCACGATTCGACTCTCCCGGACCTAGGGGTCGTAATGGACCTACGAAAGCACCCAGCTTCAGCCGCCAGAGCTCCATGCAGAATGGCGACGACTTCCCCGGCAACTCCCAGCAGAGCTATGCTTCAGACTACGGTCAGCACGTCGACTCGGCGTACTCTACTCAACAAACCAGCCAACAGTTTGACGGTCCGGAGCCGCCCCGCAAGCGTCAAAGAGTCACCATGACCCCCGCCGAAAGCTTCGGCGGCTACAACAACTCGATGGAGATGTACCAGGGCGCCTTCCCCGGATCACCTACTGAGCCCAATGAGTCCTTCATCTATTCCCAAGCAAATATGCCCGCACACGATGGCCACAGCCCACTCACACCGCTACCCTTTGAGATGTCTCCGGATGCCGAAGGCAAAAGGAGCATGTTGATGAGTCTGTTCATGGACTCTGCCGCTTCGGACCAGTCCAAGCATGAAATGCTTCGCTCCTTGGCGCCTATTGAACTGGATATGCCCATTGACCAGCAAAGTCACACCGCCCTGCACTGGGCTGCCACGTTGTCGCGTATGCCGCTTTTGCGTGCCCTCATCGCTGCCGGCGCCAGTCCCTTCCGTGTCAATGCCTCAGGAGAGACTGCCTTGGTGAGAGCGTGTGTAGTGACAAACTCCATGGATCTCGGCTCGTTCCCTGATCTGCTGGATGTTCTCGGAAGCACTATTGAGGTCCGCGACAGCAAGGGACGCACCGTTCTGCACCATATTGCCATGACTAGCGCCGTTAAGGGTAGGAACGCGGCCAGTCGGTATTATTTGGAAAGCCTTTTGGAGTGGGTAGTGAGGCAAGGCAGCGTGCCAAATGGCCAAGCAGCGACCAACGGCAACGGAAGCAGTGCACCAGCCAGTTCGCAGTCCCAGCCGCAATCACAGCCCAAGATGGGCATCGCACGCTTCATGACTGAGATCGTCAACGCACAAGACCACGCCGGTGACACGGCTCTCAACATTGCGGCAAGGATAGGCAACCGTAGCATCATTTCACAGCTTCTCGAGGTCGGCGCAGACGGCAATATTGCCAACCGTGCTGGTCTCCGCCCTGTTGACTTTGGTATTGGAGTCGAGGCTGCAGATGAGGGCAACCATTTGATGAACGGTGTCGAGGTGAACGGAGATACTGAGAAGAACCGCGCCGCAAGCAGCGAGCGCGCAAAGGAGAGCAGCGATGACATTGTTTCCTGTGAGTAAACATCCAACTCTTTAGTATGAGGTTTTCCGCTGACCGCGCCCCCCCCTAGCCATCACACACCTTCTTAGCGAAGCCAGCTCCACCTTCCAGAACGAAATCAAGACGAAGCAGGCCGTCATCGAGTCCCTGCACTCAACACTCCGCACCACGTCAGCACAGTTGGGCGAGGCAAGGCGAAATCTCGAAGCCATGCAAGCGACGCTGAAGAAGCAACAACTCGCCCGCCAAAAGGTGTCGAACCTCAGGCACGCCCGCGAGGAGGAACAGGTTCGCCTCATGCAGGAGCAGAACCGGGCAGGCCGCACCGACTCCCTCTCGTCATCGTGGGAGACAGAACTGGGCGCGGCGCTGGAGACGGCAGGCAACGGCGAGGAGGCTGGTCTGCTACCCTCGGCGGCGGTTCTCAAAGCAAGGTTAAACGCCGTCTCGGCAAGACGCGACGTCACGCGCAAGATGGCCGCCGCGCTCAAGGGACGAAGCAAGGACGTCGAGATCAAGTACCGTCGCGTGGTGGCCATCAGCACCGGCGTGCCCGAAGACCAGGTCGACGCTGTCGTGGATGGCCTCCTCCGGGCGGTGGAAAGCGAAAAGGGCGAGTTGGAAGTCGACCGCGTGAGGAGATTCCTCGGCGGCGTCGAGGGCGTCGTGCACTAATGAAGCCGGCTGTGTTGTTGGAGACGTTTGCTATGATGGTGTCATACCCCGTCGGAGAAGCCCTCTTTCTTTGAAGCAGGAGAAAGAAAGGGACCATGGACCGACCCGTTTATTGATATTCGTTTTTTTATATACTAAGAGGGGGAAGGCATAAAACCCAGTGCCTATTTGAATGGGGGGAAGAAAGGGCGTTGGCAGGCTGTTTGATATTATTTCTAGGGCTGCACGGGTGGATATTTGATGAACCTTTGGCTCTCAAGAACCGTTTTCTGGAATTCCATACGATTTCAAATTCTGATGGCTTCGACCACCAAGCTGTGTTGTAAAATATGACTCTGCGCATGCGAGCCTACAAATCAAATGCTTTGCTTTGCTGCGCCATCCTAAATCCTATCTGATGAAAGTACGAAGCTTCCTTTCCCAAACGCCATGCAATGCTACTTTGAATACTATTCCGGCAAGATCTGTCTGTCTGTTCATATATTACGTCCCTGGGACATATTATGGGCTGGTTTTTCATCGCGTGATACCGGACGCGTACAGCCCCTCCCACCGCTGTTCGACTCCCCCAACAAGCTTCTTGGCTTTTTCAATTTCCCTGTCAAGCTCTTCCACGTTACGAGTGAGAGCGCTGACCTCCTCAAACCGCCTCGCTCCACGTGCCGAGTCCACCATCTGCTGCACCATAAACTTTTGCTCCTCAAGTACAATGAGGCGCTCGCGGGCTTCCTTCTCCTCCGTCTCCAGCTGCGACACCGCGGTGCTGGTCTCGCTGGCCTGACTCGCAGTTTCGGATTCTGCGAGTTCCCCATTGCGGAGAGGCGAGAGGTGCAACGATGATGAGGAGCCGTTGGCACTGCCCTGCAGAGCGAGCAGCCGCGAGGAATGCGACGACCGCGAGCGGAGGATCTGAGGGACGGACTTGAGTGTGAGCATGTGTGTGTGTAGGAAAGTAGATGCGGCTGCGTAGACGGCTTGTTGTAAGCGCAGCTGGGTCTTGGATTTCGTCTTCATGTCGCGTAAACGGCGTGCCGCCGTGTCGTATTTGGTGAAGGCATCGGTGAGTCGTTTGCGAATCTTCGAGGCCTCTTGGATCTGGGCGTGAGTCGGCGGAGGTTTCGGTGCCTCGGATCCATCCTCGCCTTCAGGTTGCAGCGCCAGCAGTGTGCGCTGGAAAATGGGCATGAGCTGGCGGATGCCGCGCTCAAACTGGCGAAGTGTCTCGTAGGCGCGCTGATCCGGGGGTTTGTGCATAATCGTAGCGGCAAAGTCGCGTTTTGAAAAGATGGTGTGGTTGCAATCGCGGCACATGCGGACATCGACACTCAGCTGGCCAGGCTGGGCCGCGGTCGGAGGCTTCTCCGTCGCCGGGTTCGTGGCTGGTACTGTTAGGCGCGATTCTCGGAGTGACGCCGATGCGCAAGACTCACGATTCGCTACGCTTAATCCCACTTCGTTCGAACAGCCCGTTAACGGGTCGGCGCAAACAACCCGCCCGCATATTCGACAGTGGTGGCGCCTGAATGTCCATGATCCAAACTCTTGCTGGCAAAAGGGACATTGTGTGACTGAGGCGTCGTCCTCCCAAGTAACCACCGACTGCTCCAATAATTTCCTTTGGTTTTTTTGGCCCGTAAGTGTTGCTACTGGGCCCAGCAGGTTGTTGCTATTGGCCGTGACGTCTTCGGGGGCATTCGCAAGCAGCTGCGTAAGCTTCGTTAAACGCTTCTCCAGTCTGGCTACCTCGAGATTCTGCCTCTCCACTCTTTTTCGGCGCATTTCCGCAAAAGCCGATGTGTGGTCGATTAACACGCCATTGTGGTCATTGTAGCCGTCTCTCGACTTGTAGCACGTCTCGCACACTCTAACCCAGTAGCCGCGCACGGGATCGTGCTGGGCAGACCGCGCCAGCCTCATCTGGTACATGGTATGCTCCTCGCAGAACAGCCGGCCGCATTTCCTACAGTTGATACTGCCGTTGACAGCGCCCAGTCCCTTTGCGCATGTCGGGTCGGTGCATCGGTCGTTGCTTGTCTGTCGCTGCCAATGCGATCGGGTGATGAGCTCGTCCGGATCGATCGGGCCCTCGACGAGTCTGGCGGTGGTGGGCGGGGCAATGGGCATGGACTCGTTGGATTCGAAGACATCGAGGCCTCTGAGCTTTTGGTTGATTATGGAAAGTGGTTGGAACTTTTTGGCCTTGAGGACCTGCTTGTCGAACCATGTCCTGACCTCATCCTGTTCGACCTCGGGAAGCTCTTGGTGGTTGTCGTCGATGTGTCTGAGGAGTGTCAGAGACTAGGGTCAGAGTCGCAAGACGGACGGCAATGGTCACCTGTTTAGTTGAAGCAGCGTCAACTGTTTGGATGGATTAGCAATGAGGCGAGAGATATGGCGAAAAGTTGATGTGACTGACCATTTCCTCGTCGCATATTGGGCAAACCAGCTTTGAGCTCGTGGCGGAGGACCTGGAGGGGCCGCCAACGCTGATGTTTGACGTCAGGTCTTGGGAATAGTCGGGCAGCGGACTCGAGACGGGCGGCGATGCCGAAGAAGAGTTGAGCGACAGGGTGCTTTCGGAAGGAGCAAAAGGACTCGGCGTTCGCTGATGGCCACGACCATGGACTGCAGGAGGCGTGGGAGGGGCAAGGCCTTTCCCGCTGCCCAAGATGCGACCGCCTCCCAGCTTGCGGCCGGACATGGTGGAAGAGAGGGGAGCTCACGCGACCATCCAGGTCGAGGAGGGAGGGGTTTCCGGCGACAAAGGCGGGTAGGATAAACAAACAAAGAAACGAGGTCGGGAAGACGGTGAGGGGAGAAACGAGGTTGAGGAGGTGACGATGTCGAGGACGAGGCGAGGCGAGGCGAGGCGAGAGGAGACGAGACGAGGAGGGGGTCCGAGTATCCGCGGTGTGTGCAGCGTAAGGTAGGTAGGTATTCGTAGGTTGTGCAGACAAGCGAGGCAGAATAGAGGAAAAAAGTCAAGCAAAGCACAGCACAGCACAACGCAGCACACGATGTGCTGTTTGTTGCAGGATGCGAATGCAGATGACGGAGGAAGAGGAGTGGTTCGTTGTGGTCCCTTGGTGGCTCTTGCTGGGACCTCGTCAGTGTCGCAGTGTAAGGTCACTTGTAAGGCAGGTCGAGAGGTGACAGGCGCAGTAGGTTAGGTTGGTTCCAGTTCCAGGTTCCCGTGCTCGTCAGGCACTTTCCCTGCTGGGGGGGAGAGGGGGGAAGGGGGGTTCTTTCGGGCAGCCTGCCAGTGCTGAGTGGCTCTCCAGGTGCAGTGCAGTTGGTTGGGGGCAGAGCTGGAGACTTCATGACTGGGCATTGAGCGGTCACGATGCAAGGAGGGAGTACGTACTTCCCGGACCAGGACCTGCTAAAGTAGATGCAGCAGTATTTTGCAGGGAAAAGTACTTGCAGCTGACGGAAGCACAGGCGGTGGACATTGGCCGGGCGGCAGCAAGCGGACGACAGGCACGAACCCCTCCAAGGTATCTTACCTTGCCTTACTTACCTTGGTTACTTATTACCTGGGCTCCTTAGCATCCGTACATAATATTCGTACTTGTCTTTGGTATTGCTGCGTATGAGGTACTTCTTATTGGCTGTACCTTACTTACGTACCCAATCATCCCCTGTGTGCTCTGTCCGCCTGCCAACGATGCATTCAGCGGTCATGGCGGCGGGGAAGACAAAAAGGAATGCAAACTCCTGGACGCTAAAGAGCTACAGAAGGTGAAGAATGGAGATGCGCTAAGAAGAAGAAAGCTACGGACAACAACGACACCAACGAACGACGACAGAGACGACAGAGCCGGGCAAGGCTAAGGTAAAGATGAGATCCACCGACAGGGGACACCTACCAGTACCAGGAAGACACTGCGACCTCAGGGGGACGCTGTGGAATGGCGGAGCTCTTCCGTGCCGATAGCCTGGAGTCGACTGGTCGGAAGGGGTTCAACGCAGGTACACAAGCAGCCTGCGAAAAGGCGGTGAGTTGGCATGTATCTTTATTCGAGGTGTGTTTCCTCTGTTTGCGCAGTGGTTTTGCTGTGTCGGCGTCTTCTGCGACACACCCTGGCCTGTGCGCTGTCCCTCCTTCCATCTGCACCTGCACCCGCCTGCACCTCGCACCGCTGCTGTTCCCGCCGCTCCCCTGTAGAATCCCTAGCATCGCGACGGGTGACTCCCTCCAGGTGGTCAACGTCGTCTTCCCCTCCACCGTCAGGCTTCCATTGCTGTTCCTTAAGTGGGACCCAGCCTTATCGGACTGCTTTATCGCTACCCGTCGCCTCGGCCTTTGAAAGCGCGCCATCTCTAGAAAAGCTCTTCGTCATTGACAATTCTCTGTCCTCGTTGGGTATCATTCTTTACACACTCTCACACACACACACACGCTTCACACCTCTCTGTCTCTCAGACACACCTACTACGTACACGCATTCCTCTCTCTCCTTCCCTCTCCCTCTCCTACGCACATCATCTACACATACACATACACACCATGGCCGATAAGTCCAAAAAGTTCCCCGACGTCGAGGGCGGTGGCAGTCTGATCCTGGCCTGGCAGATCAAGGGAAAGAAGGTTTTGGTCGTTGGAGGCGGCGAGGTATGTGGCTGCGCTTGCGATGCGCCCCAAACTGCTATTCTCCAGTTCGTTCGTGATGCTAATTTCCCCTCTCTCCACAGGTTGCCGCCGGTCGAATCCTCAACTGCCTTAATGCGGACGCCAATGTTACCGTCGTCTGTCCCGCCTCTGGCTTCAACCCCGAGGTCGCTCATCGCGTTGCCCGCGGCGAGGTCACACATGTCGACCGTCTCTTCGAGCCAGCCGACCTCGATGGCGCCGACATGGTTCTGGTCGCCATTGATGACCCTGCCGCCTCTACAGCCATCTGGAAGCTGTGCAAGGAGAGGAGAATACCCGCAAACATTGCCGATGTTCCTCCCGAATGCGACTTCTACTTCGGCAGCGTCCACCGCGACGGCCCCCTCCAGATTATGGTCAGCACCAATGGCAAGGGCCCAAGGTTAGCTGCCATCATCAGACGCTTTGTCGCCAAGCAGCTCCCCAAGAATGCTGGAAACGCCATTGAGGCCATTGGCACCCTCAGAGGCAAGCTGCGCAAGATTGCCCCCACCCCAGAGGAAAGTCCCAAGCGCATGGGATGGTGAGTTCTACCCACTTCTACTCAGCATTGGCGTCTCATCATGCTAACAGCATTGATATCAGGATGACAAAGGTCAGCAACGCCTACGACTGGGGCGAGATGTGCGACCTCACCGACGAAGATATGGAGAACCTCCTCAGGTTCTATGCCTCCAACACTGTCCCCACCATCGACGACCTCATGTCCATGAGAGAGGAACCGGGCTTCCAGGCGGATCTGTTTGACGGTTCCTTTGGCTTCTGTGTCGGCGCATAGACAACTTGCGCGTGTAAATACAAACGGATATGGGTGTTTGAGCGATTTTGGAGTCATTTGCATCGGCGGTCATCTTAGAATGCGTCATCGGCGGCATCTCACGGTTTTTGGGAATCTTTGCATACAGGTCATCATCAGCAGTAGCAGCAGCATCATCTCGGCGCAATATGGCACATCTACTTTTATGTAAATTTACGCGGAGGAATCAGGCTTGGAAACTCGAGAGAAAAAGGAGGAAAGCTGCAGTCACGGCCAAGTTTCAGCTGGCTCTGGCTGTGGTCTGGCCAACAGGAAAATACAAACATTGAACTCATTTCAAAACATACGCACAACAGCCGAGGCCCTTCACGGGAGTGAGTGAGTCAACAGCGCGATTTATTCTCGTGATGCATGAGGTTCCCCGCGTCAATTGGAAGACTTTGGGACCGCGTCCAAAGGATCCACCGTCCGCTCCGTTCAGTGTTGTCAATGCATGACCGGCCGAGCCGCCGATGGGCCGGTGGAATGCGGCGTCTGAAGTCGGGTAGAAACAAGGACTACCCCAAGACAGACAGGACTCAGTCAAGGGAAAGCGCAAGGAAGGAAACACATATGCGATGAAGGGAGTAGTGATGCGCAAAGAAGAAAGATAGCTCAGAGCAGACATCGACTTGTGATTAGAACACCATTGAGTGCCAGAACTTGATTTCAGTCGAAAATGGACTTTGGTTTGGCGATCCGGCAATGGCGCCTAGCTACACGAAATAAGGTACCTGTCCAGCTTACCTACCTTACCTTACCTTACTTACCTAACGTGGGCACCTACTAAGTTTGGTAAAGTCATTGCGACAGCGAATTGACACCTGCTCGCCGGCCAGATCGCACCTGGCAGCAATCCCCGCCGCCAGTCACAACTTTCCTCCTCACACCCCGCGACCACCGTCTAATCGAAAGATGCAACGACCGACGACAGAGACCTGAATATCAAACCAGAAACACCAGTCCGACGCGTAAATCCATTTGCAGAACTCGATTCGCCCAAAAACGACGGTCGCACTTGCTACATACTTCCGTTCCGACGCGTCAAGCATCATCACCCAGCACTTGGATAGCCCGTCGCAGCCACCCTGCTCCCGTCCGCGATTGACTTTGATCCCATCGCAAGATGCCTCCTCGCCGTCGCAAGCAAGCGGCAGAGCCAGAAGTCGAATCTGAGCCCGATCGGCAGACACCTTCGTCCCTCGAGGACCGCGAACCCCCGCCGCCCTTCTTCAACACCACCTTCTCTACACATCGCGCCTCGCCCCTGTACGTCGGCGCAAATGCTCTCAACTATCCTCGACTACAGACACTCTCACAGCGATTGCGCGACACTCTCGTTGGAGATGTGGTCAGAGGAGTACAAGTCGGTCTAGAAGGAAGCGACAGCTCCCTCGGGCGTGCCGGCCCGCTGGAGAAGGTCGGTATTCGCTGGGTTGGTGTGGATGCGCTCCTGGGCGGCGCCGAAGATGCAGACGCGGACCTCAGTCGAGACCTGAGTCGAGATTTTGGCAGCGATGCCGTCGAAGGAGGAAGCCAAGGCAAGAAGAGGGCCTTGGTATTTGAGATGCGATACGAGAACGCACTATGCACGGCCGTGCTGCTACCCTTGTTGACGGACAAGAACCCAGACGCGCCGAACGGATTACAACCCAATGACAAGATCGTGATACCTGGGTTGCTCAACGGCGCCACTTCTACCGATGACCAACACTTTCTGCATCTTCCACTGCTGCTCCTGCGCATGCCCACGCCTCTGAAGACAATCATCACCGACTTCCTGGCCGGCACCTTTGACTGTCGCATCAGCCCTATGCGTCTGGGTACAAAGAGCCTCACTGGGGCCTGGGAGACGTGGATTCAGGACGCAGGTCTCCCATCGAAAGGGCCGCTTGCCAAAGACATGGTCCTGACGCTGGGCTTCTACATTCCTCCTCCTGAGTCCGCTGAGGGAGAGGAGAGGCAAGAACCGGAATCCCTCGGCCTCAAGTCTATCGACATCATCATCCCATCAGACGAGCTTGAACGGTTCACCAGAGAAGGCAGGGCCCTTGCAAAGGCGACGGGCAATAAGCGCAAAGCGTCCACGCAAGGCTATGAAAACGACGCCCGGGAGCGGAAGAGGCTCGCAGGCGGCAAATCTGATGAGGGTTGGGCTTGGAGAGAAGGTGCCGAGAACGACAATCAGCAACCCTTTCTCGAAGCGATCGGCGCTTATTTGGACAAGCACCTCGCATTGAACCTCTTCCACCCCGGTGTAAGAGTTATCAAAATTGCATGCGGCGGGTTTGTGTTGTCCGAGGGACGAGTCAAGGTGTTTAGGCCTCCCGGCGATGACGAAGAGGTGTTTGAGCCCGTGAAGCATTTGGTCAGAGACCTCATTACTAATGCTACCGGTTGAATGCGATGCTGGCTCTCACATTGACACAACTTCCACCATGGAGATTCGGGCTTTCATCAACAGAGCATCCCAAAGCATAACCGCTGCGACGAGTCAATGATAGCCAGAAGATACTGGAGTTTATCCATCAATTGGGTGTTTAGAGGGGTCTGTCTATGGCATCGGTCAAGTGGAACACGACTCTCCACTGCCACGTCAAATCTAGGGGATTGCAGCGGCCAACTCCATCCCATCGACCGGGGGTGCATACTGCTCCCCAGCAGCCAAGGATCATGTCTAGCTTATTTTTTTGGAGCGCCTTACCGTCGGATCAGAATCACACAATAGCCCGCTTTCTGCAAGTCCAACCTGCCTGAGGACAAATGCCAGTTGCCGTTCGATCCATCTCGCTACCGAGCACAGAGAGATGCGTGTCATCGAGCAGCACCAACCTCGTCGTCCATGTTGCTTCTACGAAAAAGCTGTCCGCAAGTAAGCGCCCCGGCTTTGGGTAGATTATCCAGGGTATCATCCGGCACTCGCCAGGGTTGCATTTGGCGGGGGTTAGCATGGGAGAACCAGAAGCTCGCAAAACTCGGGTCTCGCAACTCTCGGATGCTACTCCGTCGCCTCACTGTCAGCCGTTCTAAGTGAGCTTATTCAATCTATTTGAGATGCCGCCAACCCGCCGCATGACCAGTCGGGCGGCTTGGACTGCAGGACCAAATATGCTTAGTTGCCATCCCCTCGTGGCTAATATCAGCATCCATGTGCGCTCCTAGCACAGAATACATTCAGCCGCTGGTTCTGCGGCCTCTTCCCCGCGCCAAGAGGCACTGTACCCACGCTCGCCAACGATCGGCAATGCTCTAAATGGACTCATCGATAGCTTCTCCGGATTCATTGTGGACCGTCACGGTCGAATTGAGACCTCCGCAACAGGCCCAAGTCGCAACATCTTCTAGAAAGGGCATCTCAGTGAAGCCCTTCACGCTGCTGTGGAGAATCGACGATTATCCGCCATGGCGACTAGGGGGTGGTCCTTTCATCTCAATATACTTGGTCAAGGGGAGTAGTCTCGGTCGTAAATCTTCCGTCAGTCTCAAATAAGTATGTAGTAACCTGATGAAAATGCTTCACAATGGCACCACTTCACGGCTTATAAAGTCGACGGTCTTGATTGTTCAACCATGTTCTTCCTTCCCTCAGCAGCCAAGCTTCTCTCTTTCGTCTTAGCCCCAGTCTGTCGTTCATCCTCAAATCCCCCGTCATGAAGTTCTCCGCCTCCGTCGTCTGCCTATTGGCACCTCTCTCAGCCCTCACCGCGCCCCTCGAGGAGCGCCAGGCCGCCCAGAGCATCGACGCCCTCATCAAGGCCAAGGGCAAGCAGTACTACGGCACCTGCAGCGACCAGGGCCGCCTGACCTCGGGCAAGAACGCCGACATCATCAAGGCCAACTTTGGCCAGGTAACCCCCGAGAACTCGATGAAGTGGGACCAGATCGAGCCCAGCCAGGGCCAGTTCAACTGGGCCGGCGCCGACTACCTCGTCAACTTTGCCACGCAGAACAACAAGAAGATCCGCGGCCACACCCTCGTCTGGCACTCGCAGCTCGCGGGCTGGGTGAACAACGTCCGCGACCGCGCTGCCCTGACCTCGGTCATTCAGAACCACATCAGCACCATCATGGGGCGGTACAAGGGCAAGATCCTCCACTGGGTGCGTTCTCCCTCCCTCTCTCCTCTACAAGCACAAACAAAAGCGAAACTACCTTGGGGGCCTCACAAGCTAACCATCGCGTGACATCCACAGGACGTCGTCAACGAAATCTTCAACGAGGACGGCTCCCTCCGCTCCTCCGTCTTCTCCCAGGTCCTCGGCGAGGACTTCGTCGGCATCGCCTTCCGCGCCGCCCGCGCCGCCGACCCTGCCGCCAAGCTGTACATCAACGACTACAACCTCGACCAGGCCAGCTACGCCAAGACGCAGGCCATGGCGCGCAAGGTCAAGGAGTGGATCGCGCAGGGCATCCCCATCGACGGCATCGGCTCGCAGGCGCACCTGCAGGCGAACCAGGGCGGCAACGCCCTCGGCGCCCTGCAGACGCTCGCCGGCAGCGGCGTCAAGGAGGTCGCCATCACGGAGCTGGATATCGTCGGCGCCAGCGCGAACGATTACTCCGCGGTGACGAAGGCGTGTCTGCAGGTTAGCCAGTGTGTCGGTATTACTGTGAGTCTACTACGCCCCCTGCCCGAGCTCTGGGTTTGTTCTTGAGAGGCGCCCATGTTGATGAATGTGTCTGCGTTTAGGTCTGGGGTGTGCGTGACCCCGACAGCTGGAGGGCGCAGAACAACCCGCTCCTGTTCGATGCCAACTACAACCCGAAGCCTGCCTACACCGCCGTCGTCCAAGCTCTTCAGTAAGTCACGGTGGCGGTGCCGTCTGCGATGGCCGCGGGGGAAAGGGGTGCGATGGAGGTTTTTGTTCGTGTACATATTTGGTTTTTTCCAGGCTATTCTGGACGTGAATATGAAGTGTGACTCTGCCTTTGGTAAAGCAAGGATAACGTGTCCGTTCCTTTTCGCCGGTGAACATGGCTCATGACTTCAACTTTGACACTCGCAGGAATGCAGGTTTCGAGAGCGGTCGTCCTGGCATCTCTGCCTACCATGAGCAAGGGAAAGAGAATAGACTCGAGACAAGGACAAGGCAACTTATTCTCGGGTCAGCAACACCGCCTTAAAAGAGACAGCCTATTCTCCTTGTGCAAGAGCGACCACTTCCCCCGTGGTCATACTACACGTTACCGTCGTCGTCGTTATTGTCGTCATCGTTGTGGTCGCTACTATTTTTCCCCACTTCTGCTATCGTCTTCGATATGAGTAGATCAGTACACAGAAGATATAGCCGCGCAGACACAGGACAATTAGGTGGTCTCCCTTCAAAATATGACGCTAGGGTATCTTTATCAACAGCAGCTCTTGTGACAAGCTTCTATATCTGTCTCTTATCTTGCAAACAACAAATATCGCATCATTCAATTGCTTTTCCAAACTTTGCTCCCGGTGACCTGCGCCGGTTAGTATTAAAATTCCTCATAACCGTCCCCAATCCAGAACCATTTCGCAGCCGGCGTTCTGAGCCACGCTTCTCTCTCCTTCTTTTTCCGCTTGATTTCCTCTTTCCGGATTTTCTGCGGGCTGTCTGTACTGTCCGAGTCCCAAGAGTGATCGCTGAGACTGTCCATCGAGTCCCCGTCCATTTCAGAGTCCCGAAGCGAGCCCATATCGTCGCTAGAATATCCGAAATCGGGTTCATCCCAATCTTCATCCCAGTCTTCGTCCGTCAGGCAGTCCTCTATCGGCAAGCCTTCCTTGCGCTCAACGATCTTCCGGAAGTGCTCCACGAGGTACCCGTAATCCTCGAGTCTGCACTTGACGCCTGCGCTGAGGAGCTTCGTGAAGCAGTACCGCACCGGCTCTGCCTGCTCGCATTTCTTCTCCGCCTTCCGGCTCTGATCAATCACCTGCAACGAAAGCTCTCCGCGCAGGCTGTAGCTGCACAACGGACCGTGCTCGCAGGTGAAGTGGTCGAACAGCACTCTCTCCAGGTTCGGGTACAGCCCCCGCCTGACTGCGTGACCCAGCCACTTAAACTCCTTGCCGTCTTCCTTCTCGATATAGTTGGAGACGTGGAGCACCTTGAGCGACGTCGGCAGCGTTCGCAGCGCGGACGTGGGCCCCTTGCCCATGGCCTTGAGCGCGAAGGTGACCTTTTCCAGCACTTCGAAATCGGCCAGAGAGCCGATGAGGTTGCTCTCGTCCCGCCTGCCGATGTGGTCGTCGCCGAGATCGAGTATCTCGAGGGTGCCTTTGTGTTTCTCCCGCAGGGAATCGATGATCCCTTTGACGCTAATGCCGTGGATCTTGTACTGGTCGTCAAACCTGAACTCGCGAAGCGCTTTACAGGACTTGATGATGGTCGCGAGCTGAGGCATGTGGATGTGTATCCCCGTCAGGCCGAGCCTGCTGATGTTGCTCCAGTCGAACTTGTCGCCAAGGTCGTTGACCTTTTGCAAGTGGACGGTGTTTAGGTTGGGAGCCAGACTGAAGAGGCGATACATCTCGCACAAGGGGACCCGACGGGGCTCTCCGCCGATGGAGAAGAAGCGGATGTACTGCAGGTTGTTGAGGCGGATGTCCGTCTCCTCTGCTGAGGGAAACTGCCAGAAAAAGGTTTCCGGATGGCGGGTGCAGACGCTGGCCTGCACGTCGAGGAGCTGGAGGTTCGTCATCTGGAGCACGGCGAGAGTCGCCATGAAGCGGGTGGCAGACGAGCTCGGGCGGGGCCACCCGGCCGGGGGCCGCATCTTTAGCCTCTTCGCTGCCCGGTTGCAGGCTTGCAGGGCCTCCGGCGTGAGTGGTCTCATGATAGCTTGGCTGGACTCGGGCATGCAAAAGTAGACCGTCCTCACCATGGAAGCAACCTCAGGGCTCTGGTCCATGATGATGAGCAGCTCCGATATCTTGTCATCGTAGAGGTCGAAGGAGGACCTGTCACGGTTGAAGTCGATGTTGATGTCGGTGAAGAAGGACCGCCTCCCGAGGTTCCAAAGCTGGGGACACAGCTCCGCCAGCGTGTGTGATGCGCGCTTCGCCGAGCCTGGGATTTTGAGGACCGGCTTCTCGATGTGAGCCCCGCGCGAGTACAGGGGTGCCGTGAGCAGCATGAAGATGTGCTGGATGATTTCCGGCGGCAGGTCCAACAAGTTCGCCATGGTGGGCTGCAACCGACTGAACTGGAGTGGACTGGACTGGCACGTAGGGATTGGTGCTGTGAGAAGCACGTGTTAGATGAGATGGAGTGCTCACGATGCATCCAAGCAAGCCAGAGCTGTCGGATAGGGGTCATAGAATTCCGCTGCCAAAGGCTAATTAACGCGTGTCAACCGCTGCCGGCCCGACGCGAGACACGATGGATCCACCTTTGACACTTGCAATGCAAGATATGCATTTAACGCGAAGAGAGCGCGAAACAGAGTGTTCGTCTCATGTCTTCCATGTTCATCTAACTTTTTGTTTTTACTTTTTACAACCCGCAATTCGCAATTTGCTTGTGTTCGTCGAGCATGAGATGTTTGAGTGCACGAACATGATCTCGGGCTGATTCACTCCGGCCCGTACCAAAATGCGAAGCCTGACGATACGACCCCGCTTTCTTTTACTTCGCCTTTGAACTTCATCAATGACGTCTCGACATTCCGATTGAACCTATAGCTATACATCACGAAGACGGGATGAAGAGGATGCAAATATGTGCCGGCTGCGATGTGAGCAAATGAGAGGGGATTTCGACGTCATTCCCACGCTTTCAAGGCTCCAGGCTTCGGCAACGAGGAATACGAGATTCTCGTAGCCGCACATCGCACCAAATACCGACCGCGAGCCAGCCCAAGTAGTGTACCTAGCATAGCGTCGGTTAAGCGCTTGAAAGAGCTCTTCGAGGGCCCGCCGACTTTATTTGCCTTTCGTGCGTGCCTGATCCGTTGGTGAATGGTCAGTTTACAGCAACGTTGCACCCACCCCCGGCTTTCGGCTCCGACGCCAAGCAGTTGGTTGGGGCCGGCTGTTCGGGGAATTCTTCGCTGGGCATGCAAGTTGTTGGTGAAAGATTTCCAGGCACTCACTCAGACACTGCTACGTTTGCCACGCTTCGCGTTCTGTCAATTCATTGTCAAGGTGAAAACGGCGGGGAATAGTCTTTTGTCGTCTATCTTCGGGGTCTCCAAAAGCTTGCTATTCTTGGAAACAGTCACGGGTAATTAGTGCAAACAGTCAAAACTGACTCGACTAGTAGGGAAACCGAAGGCTGGGTCGGTAGCCTCGGGTCGCCCGCGTGGAGCCGGGAGGTTGGCCGGGCGGCGGGTACCCGACTGATCGGCCGGTTGAGAGCAATCGCCTAGCCCAACAATGGCTAAGACTCTCGGGGCCTCGCTTGGGCTGATTGGCACGCTTCTTCTCAGTGTCCCGACTTGGCAAGCCTTGACTCTATTCAGCGTGTTTCTGACGTCAAGCAGGACTGTGTTTGGAACCGTCAGCTCATTAGGGTTGAGTCGAGTTGCCCGTCACAGACTGGATTGTCAACACCACAGACAAACAGATTAACAGTCAACTCGATGGCAGCGGCCCAACACTCCGTTCCAACCCTGCCACATTTATGGGTCTCCCCACACGCTAGAACAACCATGAGATCATGGGAATCGTGGGCCCATTGACCTGTCAACTCTGTTCGGGTCACTTGCCGAAGGCAATGCCTGCGACAGACGCTGAATACGAGAGGCTAGAGAGTTTTCCACAGAACCGACCCCACAAGGCATGGAAACAAGGTGCGGCGAACACGAGATGGTGAGGTCTTTCAGCTAAGCTTTTTCAGACCTTGGAGAACTCATGATATGTGATTGATTTGGTATATATAGTATTGTGTGGTCCTGCCATAATTCTGCCCTTCTCACTATCACTCTCATCACCACTCTCACCTTCAGCCTCAAGCTTCACTAACGAACCCCTACCTTAATCAATCAACTCCTCCATCTTCACCTCCTCCTCACCACCTCCCACACAAAATGTACAACAAGCTCACCATCGCCTTGGCCATGGCCTCGGCTGTCTCTGCTGCTCCCGCCCTCGCGCCTCGCCAGGACCCTTGCCAGGACGCCTACAAGGCTTGCATCGCCGCTGGAACACCAGAGGTCGCTTGCTCTTGCACCCTCACTGCCTGCCTCGGTGAGGACAACGCTCGCAACCGCGAGTACTGCGCTACCGCTACTGCGAACCTGCCCAAGCCCACTTCCACCGGCATCCCCGGCGGCTGCAACCCGGCCCACCCCGGCTCGTGCCCTTCGTCTTACTTCACCTACCCCACTGCCTCTGCCAGCGCGGCGCCGTCTTTCACCTCCATCCCGGGCATCCCCGGAGGTTGCAACCCGGCCCACCCCGGC